>APFE031492739.1:4716-63872 GCA_000404065.3 Pinus taeda | reverse complement strand
CACTCAAGGTTGGGTGATTCCTCCTTTTGTGACTCAATTGTGGTCTAGTACGGATTTGTGCTCCCACGTACCATCGAGTATATGGGGAGACCCCACTAGGTTATCATCCTTTATCCATAGGAAGCCATGTATGCCGCCTTACGACCCGTAACGCACCGAACACAGCATTCAGGAAGATTGACTGCCGTACGGAAAGTCCTTGGTTTTCATATGATTGCTAAGGTGTATATGCAGTTTTACGGATTTTCTGGTAAACTCTTTGCCTAGTTCTCCAGAGTTGTCACTTTTTGATCCTTTTCGGACTCCCTAAAAGAAAAGGCTCACCTGAGCATTTGTCACTTCGGGCTCACTAAACATTCGAAGGCGACCAGAGTCATCTTTTTGTCCTTTTCTCGACTCTTTAAAGATGAAAAGGTTAAGTTAGGTCCTTGTGTCTTAAAATTTATTCGGCCACGTTCACACTTACCCTGTTAGATCTTGTTTGCGTTAGTTTGAGTAGGGTCTTTTCTCATTAGCTTGTCTAGGATTTTTTGAATCGAATCATCCTGGTGGATCCATCGATCCCGTCTCCTATCCCTAGTGACCAAGCGTCTCCTTCTTCTATTGCTCCTGAGACGCCGGTTTGTGGTGACACTTTTCCTGTTATTCCAAGTGTCCAACCGTTGAACTCTCGTGCTCCAGAAGATGATCTTCACGATCTATTTTGGAACCCTGTTTGGGAGCCTTACGAAGACGATTTTACTTCTACTCCTACTGGTGTTTCGGTCCTGATGTCTTCCTCTGACATGGATGACACATATCCTATAGTGAGTGAGACACCTGTTTTGTCAAGTATCGAGACTCCTATCTCGGCCACATCCTCGGTCATAACTCCGGCCTTCACTGTCACCCCTCTCGGTGTCACAGTACCCTTACATTATAAGGCTTTGAGGGATGCTATGGGTTCTAGGAACTCCTCTTTAGTTACCATGTGGGATCACAACATCACTCCCACTACGGGATCTTTTGTTTCATAAGTTCATAATACAATTGTCACGTCAGTTCCAACTATTCTGACTGTCTGTGTAGCGTCTTCAACATCGGTTGTTAGTGCCATTACAACATCTTCGATCATAACTATTGTGGCTAGTCCATCCCATGGCTCAGTACATAGTGGCCAGACAGCACATACACCCAGATTTGTCCATCCTGCACTTAGTGCCCCACCTTCTTCTGGTACCATTCCAGTAGGGGAGGCATATACTCAATATTTGCATGTCGTCCAGAGTCTGGGCATGCAAGGTCCAGGTCATTATTATGACCTCGTAGGGCATCATTTGTACATGTCCTTGCCATCTCAGCCTGCGGTTGAGGTCTCAGTCCCGTTAAGCGTCACTTGGGGTACCACTGGTTATGGTGGTGGCCAAGCGCTCCATCCGAATCAAGGATAGCCTTACCAAGGACCATCATATCAAGGTCAACCGTCTTACACGCAACCTTCTGGGCAATAGTATTATGGGAAAACCTATCTAGGGCAGCCTGGAGGCCCACAAGGACAACCCTTTCGGGGACAACCTTCGGCCTATGGTGGTCCGTCTTTCACCTATCTTGGGAAACCCTCTGGAAATCCGGGACAACCTTATATCCAACAAGGACAACCTGGAGTCCAGCAGGGATACCCTTCCAGTCAACCCTATGGGAATCTAGGACAACCTTATGTGCAACAAGGACAACCTGGAATCCAGCAAGGGTACCCTTCTGGGCAGCGTGGTCAGCCTTATGTGCAGCAAGGCCAGCCCACTGCTCAGCCTAGTCAACCATCTGGACAGGTTGGTCAACCCTAAGGTCAACCAACCATTCAGTCCGCTCAGCCATCTATTCCGCAAGGACAACCCTCAGTTGTAAAAGGACAACCTAACACCCAGCAAGCTCAACCTTCTGGGCAAGTGGGTCCATCCCAAACTCAATCAAGGCAACCTTTTGGCTAGGTGGCCCAATCTCCATCCTCTCAAGGACATCTTTCTGGGCCTGCTCAACCGGGCATGCAGATGGTGATTGCTTCTCAAGATCAACCTAGTTTTCAGCCCCAGGCTGGGCCCCAGACTCAAAATGGTCATCAGATGCAAGGTGGGTTTCAATCCCAACCTTCTTACCAAGCGCATCCTGGTCCCCAAGCTCAGTATGGAGCCCAGTAACTGTATGGTTACCAGCAACCCCAGGGGTAAGCTTAGTTTGCCCCATACCAAAATTATCAACAAATGCAAGTCGCTCCTTATCAAAATTATCAACAACAGTATGTTGCTCCTGCAGGTCAGGTTGGTAATCAATGGGGTGCTGGGGGGTAGATCCAGGGTCAACCATCTAGTTATGACTATAACCCCTATGGAAAGAGTCCCTACGGACAGAACTCTTATGGGCATGGTCCATCCAGACAAAATCAATGGGGGCAACCAGCAACTGGTTGGAACTCTGGTACTACCTCATATCCACAGCCACAGATGTCCTTCAATCCTTAGCTACCATTTTTATCATCATTGGAACTGCCAGATGTATCCAAATTGACTAATGATCCTATTCTTCATAATCAATTCTGGCCACTAGTTCCAACCAAGATACCCGACGATTGTCCCAAATTCGACGGCAAAGCTAGAGAAGATCCTGAAGCCCACGTTATGACTTACCACCTCTGGTGTTCGTCAAATTCATGGCTTGACGATTCAATCCGGCTCCGCCTGTTCCAAAGGACTCTCACCGGCTCAGCTACTAAGTGGTACATTGAGTTGACTCGTGCATCCTTTCAAGATTTCAACTCGTTGGCAATGGCATTTCTAACTCACTTTCAGTTGCCCATTCGGTATGAGACGGGAACACATCTCCTCACATCTCTCAAACAGGACACGGCCATGCACATATCCGATCATATACATGAATGGAGATGGAATCGTCGGTTGATCAAGTTCTGGATTCCTGATCAGCTCCTAACCGATTGGTTTACGACCTCCTTTGTCCCTAAAATCGTACGAGACATTGCTATGGGAGCTTGTGTAACTGAAGAGCAGGCTATCGTGCGTGCTCAGTACCTCGACTTAGTTTATTCTCAGTTAGGTACCTTATATGAGTATTTGCCTGACACCTCGAGACACGAAACATCCAAAGCTCCGCCAAAGCCATCTGTTGACAGTGTTATTGGCACTGTAAATCCGTCTTCGAAGAAATCATTCGCGAGCCCTAGGAAGCAAAAAACGAATGCTTCAAACGAAAACACTTCTCAGGGTGTATCCAATTCCAGAAATACTTCCGAGGTCAACGTTGTTCAATCCACCATGACGGATAAAGCCTCGAAAGGAAAGAAGAAGGGGAAAGCGAAAAATAAATATGATCAACCCAAACAGGACTCCCCTAAACCTCCACCCGAGGAAGGAGCCAAATGTAAACCGAAGTATCCTTGTCTTATCTGTGACGAGGACCACTATACCAAAGACTGCCCAAGGCGGTCCAAAGTTAGTCATTTATTGAAAGGTGCTCCTGGGATTCCTGTGGTTCTGAAAGAACCTTTCCCCTCACAGCAAACCCAAATGGTGGTTGATCCATCGTCGTCTTCTTCTCCCTTTGGTACCCAAGTGTTCATGGCTGGAACCATTCTCGTTCATATTACGACTCGAGCAAAGGAATATCTGTCATCTGCCAGGAAGGAGCCTGCGGTCCCCTCAAGCGCTCCTCCATCTAGTTCTGGTCTGCTCCATATCGAGAGTCCTAGCATTGAGACACCTCTTCGACCCCCTCCTAAAGGTGTACTTTGGAGATCACCTTACAACCCAAATGCTCGTGTTGCCCTGCACTACAACATCGTTGAGGACTTAGCTCAAGCTCCGTCAGCTATGTCTGCTTTAGAAGTTCTCCAGAGCTACCCTCCCCAGAGGAAGTCCTTGCTATCGGCCATCGGTGGCATCGACCCGTTTGACTCGGATTTGATCACCTTTGATCTCACGAGCCATGTGCCAAGACTGCCTCACCAGATTTACTTCCTCATTCAGGTCATCATCAATTCGAAAACAATTCATCGTATAGTTATTGGTGAAGGCGCATCAACTTGCATTATGTCTGTTGCTTGTTGGAAGGCTATTGGGTCTCCGACTTTGAGTCAGTCTCCCATGATATTGGAAGCCTTCGACGGGAGAGCATCTCGCCCTTATGCTATCCTCTAACGATTTCCAATTACTTTGGAAGGGAAGACCGTTGAAGTAGAAGTTGAAGTTGTTGATGCAAATCTTACTTACAACCTCCTTTTGGGTCAGAGCTGGACATATGCCATGCATGTCATGGCTTCATCCCTCTTTCGTGTCATTCGTTTCCCTCGTTAGGGGAAAATTATCATGGTAGACCAGCTCTCCTTCTTCGCTTCTTCCGAAGGCAATGTGCCTTTTGTGGAGCATACCTCCATTCCCTTAGAGAGTGTGGGAGTTGGGCTCTTTAAAGATCCCACCCTCATGGGTGTCTTTTCACTCCCACCTCCAAACCTCGCCTCTATCAATATGATTTCGGTCCGTTCTGATCCTTGGGTCCTTCCCCCCATTTACCAGGTAGAATCATGGGGCGATAAGATGTTGTTGAGTCCTGCCGAGCTCAACTACGTCGAAATTGTCTCTATATCAGCTCCTCCTGCTGAATCTGCTTCTTTAAGCGAAGCTCTTGACTCGTACGACTATTCCCCTTGGATTGGAGTTTGTGCTTATTTAGATTTGTTAAAGGAAAATTTTCCTTCCGACGAACCCATTATAGAGACCATGTCTCTTGAGGAACCCCCTTGGTTCAATCTTCACCACCATTCCTCTTTCTTCCCTACCCTTCAAGAAATGCTAGCTTGTCTTGAGTGGTTTGCTCCTTGTCTCCCTTCACAACCCCTTCAGACACCCATTCAAGTTTATCAAGTGTCCTTTGAAGGGAATTTGGGAAACATTACGCAGACTCAACCTATCAACATCTCTATCAAACCAGGGATTGTCGAGCATATCTACATAGGATTCACTTGCACTCCTGAGGAAATTCGACTCTATATAGGTCATTTTCACGTATTTCGTGACGTCTTTGCCTGGTCTTACGAAGATATGCCCAGCATTTATCCAAGCATCGTGGTGCATGAGATACCCACGTATCCAAGAGCTAAGCCTGTTCGTCAGCGTTTACGCCCCGTGCACCCCCCAAAAGGCTGCAGCGATTAAAGCGGAAGTCAAAAAGCTTCTCAAAGTTGATTTCATCTACCCCATCCCACTCCCAGATTGGGTCTCCAACATCATCCCTGTGGATAAAAAGTAGGGTACTATCCGAATTTTTGTCGATTACCATGATATTAATCGAACCTGTCCAAAATATAACTACCCCACACCCTTCATTGACCAGCTCATTGATGAGTGTGCCGGAAGTGAGATTTATTCGTTTATGGACGGTTTCTCTCGATATAACCAGATTAATATTGCGCCAGCGGATCAACACAAGACCGCCTTTATCTGTCCATGGGGCACTTTCGCTTACAAAAAGCTCCCTTTCGGTCTCAAGAATGCTGGTGCCACCTTCCAACGCACGATGTCTTATGCCTTTCATGATATTTGACACATCGTGCAGCCTTACCTGGATGATCTTCCAGCTCATTTAGCTAAACGTCAAGACCATCCAGCGCATCTCCGTGAAATTTTTCTCCACTATCGACACTACCATATTCATCTCAACCCACATAAGTGTGTCTTCTGTGTAGAGTCTGGCAGACTTCTTGGGTTTATCGTCTCCCGAGAGGGAATCCATTTGAATCCCCTTAAAGTCGAGGCCATTTTGAATCTTCCTCCCCCTGCTTCTTTGTGGAAATTACAGAGCTTGGAGGGTAAAGCAAACTTTCTACAACGATTCATCCCGAATTATGTTGAGGTGGCCAAAGGTTTCACACAGTTACTAAAGCGCGACACCCCGTTTCGATGGGATGCCATAGCTCAGGAGTCTTTCGAACATCTTAAAACTCTTCTTGTTTCTGCTCCTTTGTTGCGTCCTCCAAATTACCATCGCAATTACACGTTGTATCTGGCCGCTGCTGATACCACCATTGGCATGGTTCTTGTTCAGGATGACGATGATGGTGTTGAACACATCATTTATTATCTCAGCCGCAATTTATTAGATACGGAATCTTGATATGCTTACGTCGAGAAGTTGGCATTCGCTGCTATTTTTACTGTCCAACGCTTCCGTCATTACATCTTGTTGCATACTATGATAGTGATCTCTAATTGCAACCCAATGACGTACATTTTGTCACGTCAGTTGCTGGGGGGCAAGTACTCAAAGTGGATTATCATCCTCCAAGAGTTCGACTTGGAATTTACTGCTGCCAAGTCCAAGAAATCACTTGTCTTCGCTGAATTGTTATGTTCTTTGCCATCCAATGCTGCCTCCTCTCGGTTAGAGGATCACATTCTAGACGAAACTCTCTTCCTCATCAGCACCCTCGATCCCTGGTACGGGGATATCATTGTCTATTTACAGACGTCCTCTTTTTGTCCCGAGACATCTAAGGATGTTGTCGACGGATCCACCATCAAGCCCAACCATATCGCATCGTTAGGGACACCCTGTACTGTCTCGGCGTTGATTCTATTCTTCGCCGATGCTTAGCTCTCGAAGAAGCCAAGAGAGTTTTAAATGACTGCCACTCTGGTGCTTGTGGTGGTCACATGTCCGGATATGCCACTGCATTAAAAATCCTCTGTGCTGGTTACTTTTGGCCCTCTATTTTTAAGGATTGTATTCTTGTCGTCCATTCATGTCACGAGTGCCAAATTTACCAACGGAAGATGCGTGCGCTCCCTGCTCCACTGCACCCCGTTGTTACCGTCGGTTCTTTTGCCAAATGGGGCATCGATTATATGACTTGTAACCCTCGCTCAGTCGAGCGGCATGGGTACATCATCGTTGCTGTTGATTATTTCGCAAAATGGGCCGAGGCGATGCCTACATTGTCTGAAGACGGTCACACCGCGGCGTAGTTTTTGTTCAACCATGTTATCTCGCAGTTCGGAGTCCCTCAAGCCATCATCACTGATCACGGAAAGCATTTTCGTAATCACATGATGACCAAGCTTACAACCCAGTTGGGCCTACGGAATGATAGTTCGACTCCATACTATCCTCAGGCCAACGGTCAAGTAGAAGCCATGAACAAGGTCTTGGTTACGATGCTTCAAAGAACCGTTGACATGCATAAGTCCAACTGTCATTTGATGTTGTTCTCTGCGTTGTGGGCCTATCGAACCTCTATGAAGGATGCCACCGGTTTCACTCACTTCCAGTTGGTTTATGGACTGGAGGCTACCCTTCCTATTGAGTGTGAGATTCCTTTGTTAAAGTTAGCCGTCGAATTGCTCTCTGACACTACTCCAGTAGAGGAGTGTCTTCTTTACTTGGAGCGGCTAGACAAGACTCGTCAACTAGCCTTCTTAGCTATTGAAGCACAGAAGAAGTGAGTGAAAACTCACTTTGATAACACTGTTCATCCTTGCTCTTTCGTTGAGAGAGATTTGGTCCTCCTCTACGATCAAGCTAATGATAAGCTAGGCGCGGGAAAATTCGAGCCCATGTGACACGGGCCCTACATTGTAAAAAGAGTTTTGCAAAAAGGGGCCTACGAGCTTATTGATTACGAAGGGAATCCCCTGGATAAGCCCAAAAATGGGCTTTATTTGAAAAAATATTATGCATGAGTCCAGGCATTCTATTTTTTGTATATACGTGTGCTTTCAGCAAGTGTGTTGTGTGTACATGTTTTCATGTTTTTGTCTTAGTGTGTCGGTGTGATTGTCGCTTATTATGTCTTTTTGCTTCTTGGACAGATGTCTGGTTCACCTTACGTTGGTTTCGTTGATGGTGCCTCCCATAGTACGTGCAACTTGTCATCTGCAGCATGGGTGATTTACGATCCTCATGGTGAGTTAGTAGACCTTCAAGGGGTTTGTCTAGGTTGTACAACGAACAATGTTGCTGAGTATAGTGTTGTGATTGAATTACTAGCTGAGGCGATCAACCTTGGTACTCGAACATTGGTTGTGAACTTGGACTCTCAGCTTGTCATCCACCAGCTCAACGGGCGTTATTCTGTCAGAGACCATCGGATTTTAAGGTTATATTTACGTGTTAAGTTGTTAGAAAGGGATTTCGATTTTATTACTTATCAACATATTCCAAGATGATTTAATACATTAACCGATGCATTAGCTAATTATGTGTTGGATAGGCATTTGCATAACATGTAATTCAAAATAGCATAAGAAGCATAAAACACAATAAACCATAAAACATATGTATATATATATGTGTGTGTGTGTCCAAATGTTTGCACCGCATGCATCATCAAAAAATAATACATGTTTGTCTTAGTACATCCGGAGACAACATGTCTCTCAAAAAATATGCATGGAAAAGAAAGCCTAGATATCTAGTCTTGGTGGTGCTCATGGTAGCACATCACTGCTCGCACCAAACGTCTCAGGAGTCGGTGGATGCGAGTCGGCACCCCCACCGTGTGCCTCTGGTACGCTAGCGGGACATCCGCTAGTCGAGCGTAATCCGGAATCCCTCGAGTGATAGCCTCGAGGTTCTGAATGAGCTCTCCTCTGTCACCACCCTCCTCCTAAGGATCCACTGCTACAGCCTAGTGTCTCCTTGCAATGGGAGACATGCCAGCTGGACGCTCCGAGCCAACATCTGCATATGCATATAAATGTTATTAGAACAAGCATGTATTAACAAAAAATCATAAAAACACAAAATCAAAAAATGAGGTCATACCTATCTCCTCGTCCCAGTCCTCTCCCTCTGAGAGTGGGAGGTCCAGGTCACTGGTGAAGTATGTCCCTGCATACGGCCAGTCCTCCACCACAATCAGTTGGCAGCGAAGCCACCCAAAAAACTCAGGTCTGAACGACATCTGCTGACCGCCTCCCCCTCTTGACATCAGTGCCGCCCAACGAGCCATCCTCGGCTCTCGAGATGCCGGATTAGGAACAAAGGCCCCTTGGCCTTGGAAGATTGGCACACGTTCCAAGAAGAACGTCACCAAGATGGAGCCATACCCGAACTATTGCAGCTTGTCGCGCTTGGCCTTTCTCAGCTGCCTCTTCATATTGGTCGTCATTGTTGATGTCCAATTGAAGACCGTCGAGCTAAGACACTCTGTCGCTAATATCAGGTGATTCTTTGTGGCTTCATGGGGTGCCTGTGCCCCCGTAGCTCATGTGATGGTGAATAATAGAACTCTGAGTGTTAGGTCCTGAACAGTGGAGATATCCACTTTTGAGCTACCTGACCCATATCTTTCCCCTGGGCAAACTCGAGCCTTCACCTCTTCCATCTTCTCCCCGGATGGCCTACTACAAGTTAATCGGGGCACCGGCCCTCTACGTGACAGTCCAGTGAGGAAATAGACGTCATATACCTCTAATTCCAATACTTGGTCCCGTATCCGGAACACCTGTTCCTGTACATCACATAAGTTGATCAAATACTGCAAGAGCTGTGGCTGAGCTCGTAGATAGGACAGTAGGAAGTATTTCTTGAGCCCGCAAGCTCTAAGAGCTTCCATGCAGTCTTCATCTGCTAAAGCCAATGTGTCTACTTGGTCATGTTCTCTTTCCTTCCATACGACTACCATTTTTTTATATTTTCCTGCAATCACAAGACCAAAGCATTGAATTAGACCCTTGTGTAATTTAAAAACACAGTGAAATAGATTTAAAATTGTTAAAATTTGAGGAAAAAATCCGCGCGGCCGTTGGCGCGACTGTTTCTAAAATAGTCGCACCCATGGCTGCAAGCCTTTAGGGAAAATTTCCCCATTGGCACGCGTCCGTGCCCGAAACCCGCACCAATGGGTGCAACCCTCATTTTTAAAATCCCCTCCATGGAGGATGATAGAATAACCTAAAACAAATTTAAAATGGACAAAAATGGAGTGGGGAAGAGGCCTCTTACCTGGCACTGACGGCGCTCCAAATGGTCACCTAGATTTGTCATAATCATCGCTTGAAGATCGCATGCCAAAAGCCCTAATGTCACTCTCAAGCAGTAAAAGTGAAAAGTAATTTCTTGTTTTTACCATTTTCACCTATTTTATAGCTTTTGACCCTCAATAGGTTTTAAAAGTCATTTTATGGATATTTTAATGTATATTTGTGTCAAAAATGGATTTTACACTGGTTTTTGTGCAGTGACAGGTGTTTGTGCGGTTTAGGTGACGAAACGAGTTGTATTTTATACTTTTTTTCAGACTCGGTAAATACACGAAAAAGTCACTTTGGAGTCACCTTTTTTCTCTTTTCTGACTCTTTAAACATGAAAAGAATGCCGAGTTGTTCCTCTCCACTCGTTAAATGTAAATTAGAGGAGGTCGTCTTTAAACCCTTTTCCGACCATGTAAAAAACGAAAAGATTGTCAAACCCTTGTCGTTTCAGGTTCGTTAACGGTTACGAAGCGACGTGGTTTCGATCGCTTTTTTACTTTTTCATATCAAAGTCACTAGTTATGAAAATTACTCCTCGTTCATAATGATCGGGCGATTATTTCGAGCATTGCTTTATACTTTTTTGGGCTCGAGAGACACAACTTTACGAAAAAGGACACCCCTGGAGTTTTCTTTCTGTTGTCTTTTCAAACTCTCTAAACATGAGAAGGCGTCAAGTTCTTCCTTTATCAGACTCGTTAAAACTTAATGACATCGGATTCCATCGAAATGACATCTTTCAAGCATATGCTATCCCCGTCAAACTTGTCATCCAAAAATAACCAGGGTACTCGCCATAAATGGTGGGGAAAATGGAACCACAATTGTTGTCATGTCGACAGTATGTCGCTCTTGAACATGGCACTTGTCTGCATGTGTGTCTAGATGGGGACATCTCATCTTGTTTTTACACTTGCCTCCGTGGGTTTGGGTTATCCTGTTTGACCTCTCATCTGCTCATTGTTTTGTCACCATGACCCCTAATCATTTGATGTCGAAGACTGCCAAGTCCACTGTCGTGCCACCCATATGTTCAAGAGAAGTTGACCTCTGCAGAATACTCAACCTCCCTCTGATACCTCACACAAAACATCTTATCCTTCTCTGTCTCGTGTCGATGATGTGGGAAACATTATGGCCCACCTTTGATCAAGGTCACTTCTTGTCGACTTCAGCTCATTATCTAGGAAGTTGACTTAGAGACTCCCTTCAGGTGCCTTGGAGCCTGCATGCCTCAATGGCAGGTTCTTCGTGTTCGACGCGAGTTTTTCATCATTGGCCTCCGATTGAATGATTCTATGGGTGTTCGATGTCGGCTCACTGATTCGCATGTTGTAGATTGTACCTATAGTACCTTGAGAACCATTGTCATTATTGGTGGTACCTCTCGCATCTGTTAATAGTTTTCATCATTGACTGGTAATCAGACGATGTTCTTGCATGTTCGACTTCAACTCCTATATTCGCATGCTTGAACTTATACTTTGTTTGGGTCGTGATGGAGCGCAAGACCCTGGATTTTTTCTGTTGAGATCCAGGTTGCGATTTTGTGGATTATTATGATCATTACATGACTCATTCACTGGATGGCTGCGACCATGCCTGAGTCTGTTTATCGATCCTCACTAGATGGCTGCACCCATACCTTGGATCCAGATTTTTATGTACTCTGCTATGGATGGTTGCGCCCATACCACATGTACTTGAGATATCAGTTGTACTTCTTCATGCAGGTTCTCCAGCGACAGTGCTTTCAGTTGGCCATGTTCTTGTAAAGCATTTCACCACTCTTTCTCTCTCAGGCCTCATGCTTTAGGGGGCTTCTATTACACAGTAATTTTTCACCGTCCCTGTTACCCCTTCTCCTGCACCTTGGAGGACTGATTCCGGGACCTATGAGAAGTGACATAACCTAGAAACACTTGCATTGTATTCCCCTGAGTATGACTTCATATGCCCTGAAGACACCTTCTGCAAAATACCCATAAAAATAGCCCTTTTTCCATTAGCGCGGTTCCATTATGTATCACTCGCGCCAATGGGGGAAATCCTCCAAAGAGGGCGCGCCAGGTGGCGCTCTGTCTCAGAGTCGCACTCGCGCCAGCCCATTTTGGTAAAGTTTTTAACAAGCAAACTTACGAAGGTTCTTCCTAACCCACTCATGAACTGATTCCATCTTGAGTTGGTTCAGTTTGGCTTCGAATCTCCATAGAAGAGAAGTTGTTTGCCACCTCCTCATGCAAGCTTCTTAGTGATAAAGCCAATCCCATGAATATTTTGGAAATCCTAACTCCTTCCCCTCTATCTATAAAAGCTTGTCCTTTTGCCTTTGACAAGCTAGTTGGTAGTTCCAAATCCTAAGTCCCAAAGTCTGAGAATTCCTAATCTCATGCTACAAGAAGCCTTCTTCATTCCCATAAGGCTAAATATAAAGTGAGGAGATTCTTGTCCAAGTAACCAAGGAGAGAGAGGCTTTTTCCCCATTCCCAACAAGCTTTGCAAGGCATGTGCTATTGATCACCCAGCCAAAGGAGGATTTGACGTCAGAACTATGGTTGTATTCTTCTTTGTTTATCAATAATAATAGACGACTATCATTATGGTTCCGCTCTTATTGTCTTTATAATGATGATTGAGTTATATCCTTTTTGACTGATATATAGTTGCATCTATTGGATTTTCTTTTATGCTTGTATTTGTGTCATTCTTTGCATGTGCAGGTATCTGTTCACGAGGATCGTGGGGATTGTGACCAGCTGGAGTGAAAGAACGGGAGTGACGACTCTTCTACAAGTACTAGCGTTGGAATCCAGGTAGGCTCTCATCATCAGTCGTTAATTTACAATTAAGAACCTGCGTGTTAGCATTGTTTGATTGTTGCTAGACCCCATTTGGACTAGTGGGATCGCCTCTGTCCGCAGAGGGGATTTACCTCCACAACACATATCCTCTTCCTCTTCTTGTGCCTTGGGACACTCTTCAGCAGATAACTTTACACCTACAAGAATAGGAACCTTCACCGGTTTACTATCCTACATATTAAACCTCTGAAATATTGTCTCAACATACTTCCTCTGGTTTAGCCAGAGCTTCCTATTTGCCTGATCTCTTTTAATTTCCATGCCCAAAATATAGTTTGTAGCACCAAGATCTTTCATGTCAGATTTGGAGGACAATTGGGTCTTCAAATCCTAGATAATTTCTTTGTCATTTCCAACCAGCAACATATCATCCACATACAAGACCAGATAAATAACGTAGTCACCAACCAATTTAAAATACACACAGTGATCTACTTTTCTTCTGGTGAAGCCAAGTCCCTGTATAAATTTATCTTATTTCTAATACCACATCCTTTGTGATTGTTTTAACCCATACAGAGACTTCTTTAACTTGCATACCAGTTCTTTCTTACCTTTCACCGCAAAGCCTTTAGGTTTTTTCATGTATATCTCCTCTTCTAGATCCCCGTGAAGAAATTTTGTCTTCACATCCATATGTTCTGCTTCAAAATCAAAAGTAGCAGCAACAAACAAAATTAATCTAATAGAAGCTACCTTGGCAACGGGAGAAAAAATATCACCAAAATCAATTCCCGACACCTAGGAAAAACCTTTTGCTACCAAACAAGCTTTGTATTTCTCCACCTTTCCTTCTGCATTTGTCTTCTTCTTGAACACCCATTTACTGCCAATGGGTTTCCTTCCACTCGACAACTCCACCAAATCTCAAGCCTCATTTTTGTGCAAAGATGCCATTTCATCAACCATGGCCTCTTTCCAGAGTTTTCCATCCTCTGAATCTATTGCTTCCTTCACAGTTTTTGGATCATCATCAGTAATAGATAAATCAAAATTTGAATAGAAAGTAGATGGACTATACCTTTCTAGTTGACTTCTTTCTCAAATTGATCTTCTCACACCCAGATTTTATAGCTCCTCATCTTCTGATTCCTCTTCTGTTGTAGAGTTTGATTCTTCCTCCTTTAGCTCAAAATCTATCTTCTCAGGTTCCTTTTGGTTGGAATTCATGTTTAATAACATCTTTCACCTCTCTAAACACCACATCTCGGTTGTACACAACCTTCCTTGTTACTAGGTTCCAAAGATTATAACCCTTTAAACCATACTTATACCCAATAAAGATGCACTTTTCAGATTTACTATCCAACTTGGTTCGCTTCTCCTTTGGAACATGTACATATGCATCACATCCAAATACCCTCAGATGTGAAAGAGAGGGTTCTTACCAGTCCATACCTCTTATGGAGTCTTATCCTCTAATGTTGATGAAGGTGATCTATTGACCAGGTAACATATTGTCTCCACCACCTCTGCCTAGAATTCCTATCCTAACCCGGCACCAATAAGCATGCTTCTTGCCCTTCCCATCAACATCGTGTTCATTCTTTCTGCAACTTCATTTTGTTGAGGTGTATATGGAGTAGTCTTCTATCGTGCTATGCCACACTTCTTGTAGAAGTATTCAAATTCCTTACTGCAAAACTCTCCACCGTTATCTGTCCTCAACACCTTTATATTCTTCTCTGTCTAGTTTTCCACCAGAGCCTTAAATTCTTTAAACCTATCAAAGACTTCAGATTTCTTCTTAAGGAAATATATCCATGTATTCCTTGAGAAGTCATCTGTACATGATACATAGTAAAAAGACTTACCCAATTATGGAACCTTCACAGGTCCAAACACATCACTGTGCACAAGCTCTAATATCTATTTCACCCTCTTACCACCAGAGGCGAAACTCACATGATTCTGCTTCCCATATACACAATTTTCACAAAAATTAAAATCTAGAGAGATATTACTCATACCTTCTACCATACCTTTAACATGAAGTATTCGAAGGCCCTTCTCTCCAATATATCCAAGCCTTTGATGCCACGACATGGTCTTCTCTCTAGAGACCACTAGATTTTTTGCTCTACTTTCAGGAACCACATAACTATTGCACCCATCAACAACAGTGCTACCTTGCAGCTTGTACATAGTTCCAATACAAACTCCCTGCATCAATACCAGTGCTCCCTGAACCATCTTGTAGATATCCTTCTCAAACATTGTTTTTACACCTGCATCATCCAACTTGCTTGCAAAAATCTTATTTTTGGCAAATGTAGGAATATGTAGAACACTCGGAAGTGTTCTAACCCTTCCACCTTGCAACTTCAACTTTACTTTTTCACGATCAATGATTCTAGCTTTCCTATCATTCCCTAAGAAGACATCACCACCATAGTATTTCTCATACTCACAGAACCACTCTCTATGGGGAGTGAAGTGAAAGGATGCACCTGAGTCAATCAACCATGCCTCATGATCTACATGTGTACTTGAAGAAGCCAAGTACACATCCCCACCTCCATCTGAGGTGGTTTTCACCTTTGCAAAAGGAGCATCGTCAGATCCCTTTCCTTTTTCAGGAGCTTTAGATTTACAGTCCCTTTTGTAGTGCCCCTCTGTTGGCTTGTTGGGGCTTGACCCAGGTTTGGAAGTGTTTTGGCCGAACAAATCCCGCACTACTGGCCCTTTTGGCAACAATCCACAGAGCATGGACTGAAGTCTCACCTGAGTTAGCATGGGAGGGTGCTGGAACCAGGTTTTCGCACCCTAGGGATGTCTTGATGAGGGCTGGAAGGGTTGCAATCCAATCTGTGCACTCACGCTACTCTGTGCGGCTTCGTGTAGATCCATGATGGCACTACCTAGATTCTTATTATTATATGTGTTTATTATCACTCTAATCTAAGTCTTAAGGTCTTATTCAAGCATTTAATAATGATAACCAGTGTGCACCAACATAATTCTTAAACCCAGACATACATTCATATAACAAATGCATAAATCAGAACATAACGGATCCGCAATAGTTCAGAGCCAACACAATAATTCAGAACCCACTTATCATTATTAATATCTTCGTTCCAGTAAAATCCTCTTCTTTCCCTGCACACACAGCTGCAAGGGTCTGCACACACAACTGTAAACTCTACCAGGCCTTTGTGCACCCAGCTGCAGAACCTCTATCTATCTACTAACATCGTTGACTCAGAATTACATACACAGAGAGAATATTGCCTTCATGAACCCATAACATTCAAGATTCAAAAACCCAAAAACAATACTTCTAACCTTAGAGTCTTGCTCTATTTATACATTCCCATGGTCCGCAGACCATGGGCAGGCTGACTCACTTTCTATTATTTTGCATTATTTTCAGGCAGAAAACCCTTTGACCCGACCTATTACATTTCACACTTCGTGCACTTCGCAGAGTTTTTACACTATTATTACTCTAAATTATAGGCTTTAAGCCCCAAAACCATTACATGGGGCCTCCGCTACCTAATAATCTGCCAACAAATTCATTGTGATTCATCCCAAGTCACTCAGCTAGTGCGACAATCTTCGCACAGAGGTCATTGAAAAATTTCTGTGGTTCACTTACACTCGTAACAAAGTCTTCCACCATTTGTTGTACCAGTTGTACGCGAGCTACCGAGGAATCAGTTGCAGTTGTTCGTCTGAGTTCATATGCTGCCTACATGTGTGCTAACTTTCCTTCGATGTTGGCAGAGACCACAAATGCCTCATCAAGCCAAGGTTGAATGTGTTCTTTAAGTACTGCTTCCTTCTGCTGGACGATGTCAACTTGTGCCTTGAGATTGTGGGCCTTCCTCATCTTGGGTAATCGCTGCATGATGGCGATCGCTTGCACCGTTCCCTAGACTTGGTCATAAGCCTACTGCAACTCCCATGCTTCTGTCTCTATCTGTTGTAGCATTGGGTCTTCCTGAAGGGATGTGAGGGTAAGAAGTGACTGATCTAACAATCCCGAGCAATCTTGGATGGCACGCACTATCACTTCCCATCCTACTTGGATTTCAATGCAGAATTGCTCTTGCGCTTTTGGGGGTGTAGTAGGCTGCACCTTCAGTCTTAGCTCCGCTATTTGTAAGTTCAATTCCCACTAAACTATTGTGGCTTCCTCTTGGGCCTTACAAATACTGTGGCCATATGATGAATCTTGTTGGCTATTGGGAGTTCTGCTGGCACAACAAACTTTGGTACACTACTACAGACCTCTGCCATGGTTTGTTCCAATTACTGATTGTGTGCGACCAAGTCATCGCACTATAAACGGACCTGCTCCAGATTTTCCTTGTGCTCCATTAAAACATGGAGGGCACGACCTTCTTAGGAATGGAGCTCAATGGTGACCCCATCCTGTCACTGGTATAGGGTTTCTCTAAGAAGGACGGCTAAATTCAATCCCCAACTTTGCATGTCACCTTCGGCTTCTTTTAGGGCAGCGTGTGGTGGCAACACTAAAGTGTTCATTGTGTGGGCTCGCACCATCTGCTCGCTACAGATGTGTCATATGTTGGGTTTGGTATCATCCCTCCCGGGGTCGGACCTGTAATGCCCGCAACTGTGCTCTGAGCTTCCCCAACACAGTCGTTTGCTTTGTCACCAGCTCCTCCAAAGCACCTTTAGCGACATTACACTCCGGTTCACTACTGTCAAGAAACACTTTCTCCAAAGTCTTTTTTGTCTTTGTCTTTTTGTGTGTATGTGGCGACTCCTTGATGCACGACCTCTTGATTTGGGTCAATTTTGTAGTAAGGTCCATGTGTTCCTGTATCTCCATTTCCCTTTGTATGTCGTACTCCGAGGACATTTCCTGATCTTCCCTGATCTCTTTTTCGATTGCTTCCTCGGTTGCCTCTTGTTGCGAAGCTGACTTCTGTCCCTGATGCATCCTTTCCTCTGGCTTAGTGAGTTACAGCTAGATTTCCTTCTTTCATTGTTGTGCTGCCATCCTATCTAACGCAGCCAAGTCTAGGGTGTGCCACTCTGGAGGCCATGCTTCCATTACCTCATAAATTGCATCTTTTGTTGCAATGAATGGAAGCTTTACCCATGTTTGATTTAGATATTTCCACGCCCAGATATATAGATTATGCATGTCTGCTTTGAACTTGGCCGCGCTTTGCAAACTATTGTATACCGTCAGGGTTAATCATTGTCTGGGAGCGATCCATGTTCGAATACTTGCCTCCATGAATATCAAAAACACCTTGATATCACGAATCCTCGTGGTATCTTTCATAGCCTGGAGCGAGTTATACCACACGGCTTCAGGGAGATTGTCCTCAATGCCGGGAAATTGGCTGCCCTGCAGCAGTTCTCCTACAGCTAGTATGATTGTTAGGAGAAACCATGCTTAATGGAAAGTCTTACCTTGCTCCTGGGCTTCCCAACAATTCATCAAAAACTCATCGTAGAGAAATTGCGCCCAGTTGAACTGAACCCCTTCTGCACACTGCTCCGCGAGCGCTATGACAGTGGCTGGGACTTCATCTGTGTGACATTTTCTCATGAGCTTACAAGCTAGCAACTGGGTGTTGACGCGCACCCCTTAATCTTTGATTCTTGCTATTACATACCCTCTCTTCCGTTTTTCCAACTTATATTTACCCTTCATGTTTTCTGCGAGGCCCGTGTCGCTACTTGTTCTGGCTATGTCTGTAGGATCGTTCCCTTTTGTAGGCAGCTGAGAAATTCAATGTACTAAACAAACCATGATGGGAATCGGTTCCTCCAACCAGAGATACCCATCATGTACCAAAAATAGTAACTGTCGAATAACAAAGATGGTGATGGTTGTGTAGTGATAGTGGGGTATCCACCTTAGATTGAGAAATCCTGCCTTCTCCACACCCTGTAACCACTTCCACCATATTAATTTATCTTCGGCCAATTGGGGGAACTTCTCACTGTTTGCAAGATCCCAATCTTCAAACTTGATACTTGGTACTCGGCCTAGCGGCAAACCATCAAACCTTATCTCATCTGGAAGAAGCGGGGTCTAGTGCGTACTCTTCGTGGCCTCAGGGTCCTTTGGTATCTTGGCCACCCCTTTCAATGGAGAGATGTATGGTGGTAGCGAAGGTATTTGGAAAACATCCTCCTCCTCCTCATCCTGTGCTTCAATCTAAGAGATGAGGTCTTACAAATATTCCTCATCCTCATCGATTTTAGTGGTGATTGCTTTGCCCTTTTCTTCCACTGATAATTTACTGAATCTCGGTGATACTCAAATTGGTCCCATAGGTTGCTTGTCTTTCCATGGTCACATCGTGCGTGAGGATTTTGGAACTTTCATGGCATCAACCGCTGCTCCCAACTCGTCCTGGGTCAGATAAGGTGCTTCCTTGAACCTTACCCTGGTTCTCTTAGTTTCTATCCTAGATTCACTCAGGGATGTGCTCTCAGGAGGCTAGGTAGGTGGGTGCTCTCTATTCTGTACTTGCTTGAGTCTCACATAGGCAAAGGTTACTGTAGGGCTACCCCAATAGTTTGTATAGGAACATATAAATTCAAATTTAACACTTCCCTCCACTTTTGATTCATTAACATCTTTGTGGTGGCAGATATTTTCGTATCTAACTCAAAACTCCTACCTTAATGACCTGTTGCCTGCTCCTCTCTACCATAACTCTAACTTCTTGTCATGAACAGTGACGTCAACGGTCACCTCCCAGCCTTCCCACACGGCAGGGAAGCCCCTTTGGCATGACTGCGATCTTGCTGACCGACTTTCTACATGGAACCTACTTTCTACATGGGTCTTCTACAGACTTGTTTATAGTCCCATGCCTCCTTTCAACTGCTTGGCATGCTGAGACTATGCCTTCCACAACTAGTAAGGTGGTCGCACCCTAGGTGTGAAATTTCAGTTTCCTTGCTAGCCCAGGCTACGAGCACCTTTCGAGTGCCTTCGTATCCTTTATCCCATCACGCTCTGCTATATATGTTACACTACTCCATTGGCACGATTGCAGCCATGATAGTAGGGTCTCAGCTTGTTCTAGTCCCGAAGTAGAACTGGCTAGGCCTAGTTCCCTTATTTGCATATTTGTGTGGCCTGCTTGTGTGACACTGTTTGTCATTTTGTTGATTTCTTCATTCAAAATCATGCTTGTTATCCTTAGCCATACACATTCTTCATCGATTTTGTGAAGCCTTATGCTGCCGCACCTAATAGCTTCCTGCGACCACTGAATTCCTTTGCCCATGACCTTGTGTGTTGTCCACACCTATGAGGTTGTAGTCTAGGGATGTACTTTTGTCCTCTTATTTCCATCATGTCTCACCATTGATAAGATCACCTTCACCCCCCTCCTTTTGTTGATTGTCTTATATGCCCATCGAACCCCTAGTACCTACAGATTCCCATTGGGTCGTCTTATCCAGCAAACATTGTTCATGCTCCTGCCTATTTTCTAGATGGATTTATCGCGAACAACTGTGGTGAATTCTGATTTTTGATTCTTAGTCAATTAGGCAGTTGCACAACATGCACCTGCATCCTCTGCTACCGATGCGTCTGCCTTCTACATCGGCACCAGTTCTTCCTAGTCTTTTGGCATGTACTCCATCCTTGTGCAGTTGTTGTGCATAGCGCCCCTATTTGTGTGCCCTGCCGCTTTGATCCAGTATTGCCTTTTCACAATGGTCTATAGGTTCCTCCACCTTCATTTCTCTTACCTTTGTTGGTAGTTCCCTTGCTTCTGTTGTTATGCAGTATAGTGATTTGACCATCAGATTACAATTTAGCATTGTTACCTCACACAATCAGTTCTGCCATTGCTCAATCTCTTCTATCCTCACTACGTACAGGGTCAGTGTAGCGTGCTCCTTCAGCTAGCTCCAGCGGAACCACTATGCAGAGAGACTTTTTCTTGAATATCATTTTTCTTCTCTTTAGGTTGATGACTCCATTCATATTCGTGGCCCAGTCTATCCCTAACAATGCAGGGTATGGGTTACTGTCATCCAAAATTTCTATTACCTCAAAATCGTTTTGTGTGGTCATGCCTTCGATGTCAACTATAACTCCTTGCAGTCTCCCCATGGCAAGATCTTCTGTTAGTTCACCATCCGCAATTGAATGGGAGACCATTATAGTGCGGGTCTACCCATGCGTTCCCAGGTCTTTTTAGGCAGCACATTCACATTTGATCCCAAGCCCAAAATGACCTGATCCATCTCATAGTCACCAATCTGTATAATGAACCACATTTCCCGTCCAGTGCACAAAGCATGCTTGCCTAGTTTCTGGACCATGCGCAGTTCACTCGACCTTGCTCACCTAGTTATCAGCTCTTGTAAGCCCTTAACTACTTTATTGTCTCGTAGTAGCTTCATGCATGTTTCTAAAAAGGTAGTTAGCATAGAAGTATCAATTTCTAGTTCAAATTGATCCTTGCTACCTGAAGTAGAGGCCTCTGTGAAGTTCTTCTTAGCTTCCATAAATGTCTCCTTTGCACGATCCAAATCAAACTCAGGTTGCTTCATAAGGGACTTACGAACCCATGTATCCTCCTTAGGTCACTTCCCCTTATCCTCCCCTATAGTTGCACTTCTTTTGAGCACCATATTCACATTAGGTTCCTCGTCGTGTGGTTCAACCTTCATCATTTGGATGTTCTGCGTGGGAGTAGACTGAAGCACCCCTTTTTCACGCATCTGTGTGATTAACATGGGGCAATCTACCGCTTCATGATCAAACTGGTAATAGTAAGGGAAACATGTTCTGGTCGAGTTCATGTAGTCACACGTGTAGTGTCCAAGTCCTCCACAATTGTAGCAAATTAATTGTCCACGCTCTCCTCTGGGTTCTGTTCCTCCTTGTCCCCATCTGCATCTGTGGAATCCTCCACATGCTATTGCTGTGGTAGGATCCTGACCTCGCGCCTCCATCTGCATCTTGTAGGTAGGTGTTCGGTCCATCAGCAATTCATAACTATGACATTCTCATTCATCGTTTCCCATCGATCTACAAAAGTTGCAAAATAATTGTTGGGGGGTCTGTGTAATCTTCTGCAATAGATGACAGTTGTCCATTGCATGCTTTCCTCCCACCTAACATATCGCACACGAGGGTGTGGGCACCACACTCGGACCCACGTGCACCTCTGGTCTCAATGGCATTGGTCGAGGCAAATAATTCACGAATATCGGGCAATGATCCTTATCATGGCCTTGGCCTTTATATTTGATGCACCATACCTCTTCACCTGCTGTTGGCCGGGGTGCCTTATCTTGTTTTAAACTTTGCATCTCCAAGCAAAGGTTTTGTAGTTGCGCGTGGATTTGCTACACTCCCAACCCAGGATCCTTTATCGGAGTTTCATGCAACTTCATTGCTATCTCTAATGCTTCAGCCTGGGTTGAGATCTTTTGTTGTGATAGTGCCATGCACAGATGTGGTGTCAAAATTCCACAAACCACGCACAGCGCTGCACGTCTCTCAGTGTCATGTTAGCCTCATGGATCATACTCTTCAGTCTCTGATCCAGATCCCAAGGGGTTTCACCAGGAAGAATCACAATTTGTTTGAACCCAATGATCGACTGCGTCTCTGATTTTGACAGGCTGAATTCTTTGTTCAATGCATCTTGGATCGCTGCTATTCTCGCATTCGGGTGATTTCTAGAGTACTTTATATACCACGTCAATGCACAATCCTGTAGCACACTTACCAAAGTATCCTTTTTGATGTTATCATCCGTAACACCTTGGGCTTCCCATACTGCCTTTACCACGAACTAGAACTGTTCTGGTTCCTCATTTCCTACACCTCTAAATTTAGGAAATTTGATCACACTCGCCATTCCAACCCTTGGTGGTGGAGGAGGTGGGGTAGGTGAAGTTGGTAATGGCATGGATGATGGTGGTATCAGTGGAATGTGCTAATTTATCAATCAAACTACGCTTCTTGGAGAGAACCCTACAAGCTCCTCCTCGCTTTCTCGCAAAAGTGAAATCAGGGGATTGTTCTCTAATCCTTCGGCCCCTCAGTAGCCTCTTCCACTCCGCATTATCCTAGACATCAATGGATGCACATAACCCGTTTTTCACATAATAGCATTTTAATCCAAGTATTCAATGATTTGATGTACTTACCCCACGGTCCCTTGAGAAAACACCACTCTACTTCATTGTAACTCATGGTTGTGTTTATCACGAACTTAGTGATAAACCCTCCTATTATCCTATCCAACCAGTGATCTACTGCCCATGCGATTTTATCTTCTGATGCTTCGAGCCTGCGCACCAACTCTGGATTCCACACGATGGGCTATTCTAGTCTACACCTTCCCTGACTGTCAGTTAGCCTCACGATCCACTCATATAGTTTTGTTGAGAAGGACGTGAAGAAGATATCATGGATTTCCATGTATATGTAGCGATCTAGCCACCTCTCCTCATATATCTGCGGGTTTTGGTTTTCCTGTACCATGAACCCATGAAGCTTCTGATCCAACCAATCTTCAAGTTCTTTATTCATAGGGTTCCAGTGTTCCAACATTAGACATCCCTTAGACAGATCCCAGTCTCGGCAATAGAACCATTTGTTGGCTTGTTGGGTCCTGACCTAGGTTTGGATGTGTTTTATCTGAACAAATCCCACACTACCAGCCCTTTCGTCAAAAGTTCGCAGAGCGCAGACTGAAGTCTCACTCAAGGTAGTATGGGAGGGTGATGGAACTAGGTTTCTGCAACCTAGGGATGTCTTGATGAGGGTTGGAAGGATCGCGATCCAATCTGTGCACTTGCATTGCTTTGTGTGGCTTCATGTAGATCCATGATGGGCGCTACCTAGATTCTTATTATTATATGTTTTATTATCACTCTGATCTAGGTCTTAAGGTCATATTCAAGCATTTAACAATGATAACTAGTGTGCGTCATCATAATTCTTAAAGCCAGACATACATTCATATAACAGATGCATAAATTAGAACATAATAGATCCGCAATAGTTTAGAGCCAACGCAATAATTCATAACCCACTTATCTTTTTTAATATCTTCATTCCAGTACAATCCTCTTCCTGCCCTGCACACATAGTTGCAGGGGTCAGTGCACATAGTTGCGGACTCTACCAAGCCTCTGCGCACCCACTTGTAAATCCTCTATCTATCTACTAACACCCTTGACTCAGACTTACATACGCAGAGAGAAGATTTCCTTCATGAACCCATAACATTCAAGATCCAAAAACCCAAAAAAACTGACTCCTAACCTTAGAGCCTTGCTTTATTTATACATTACTCACTTTCTATTATTTTACATTATTTTAGAGCAGGCAACCCTTTGACTCGACCTATTACATTTCGCACTCAGCGCACTTCGTAGACCTTTTACACTATTATTACCCTAAATTATAGGCTTTAAGCCCCAAAACCGTTACGCGGGGCCTCCGCTACCCAACACCTTCCTTTCCACCTTTCCAGCACACCACCTTTACAGGTTTTCCTGGAGATTTAGATCTCCCTCTAGATTTAGATCTCCCACTCGATGACTTATTTTTGTTTCAGTTCTGGGACCGTCCTCATACAGATAAGACATCACCATTCTAGCTCTCCATATTTTTCCGTCTCATCTCCTCCATCAATAAGGATGAGACTCTTTCATCAAACTACAAGGCAGTTTCATTGCTACCTATTGCAATAACCAGACTATCCCACGAATCTGGTAGAGAACACAACAAACTAATGCACTTATCTTCATCTGAAATTTTGATGTCAACAGATGATAACTGACTTATGACAGTATTAAACACATTCAAATGCTCTATCACCGAGTCTCCATCTTTCATCCTTAGGTTATACAACTTTTTCCATAGGAACAGTTTATTCACTAGAGACTTAGATTGGTACAAAGTCCCTAACTTGTCCCACAAAGCCTTCATTGTAGCTTCCCCTAATACATTCAACAATACTAAATTTGAGACACACAATTGTATTATTCTCTTTTCCTTCCGATCCAACTTCATCCATTCTTCATCAGATACCCCTGTTGGTTTAGTATCTAGATCTACCGCGATCCATTGATCCTTATCCACCAACAGATCCTCCATCTTAAGTTTCCACAACTCAAAAATCCGACCATTAAATTTCTTGATCTCTATATTTCCACTGCTCACCATCTTCTTTCACCACCAGAATCGATCCCGCAGATCTCCCACTGAACGGGGTCTACCACAGGCTTGAGCGAAACCCCTCAACAACAAAGGCATCCCTTTGAAGCCAAAATAGATCTGATACCAAATGTAGGTTTTAACCCTATACAGAAATTACCTGCATATGAATTCTAAAACACAGAAAGTAAAAAATGAAAGAGCATAACAAATAAAAACACATATACATAGAGATTTCCATTGGATCCCAAAACGAGGACTACCAGCTTGTTTTTTCATTATGTTCCTTTCAATGTTACAATATATATTTATACATGTCGAAGCATCCAATACCATGGACTAAAAACCATAGTGTCCGAAACCATGGACCGAAAACCATTGTTTCCAAAACCATGTGTAAAAATCATGCACAAAACCATAGGTAGGTCTGTCCAACCTAATATAGGGTCCAAACAGTTTTTTCATGGGGCGCTACCTCAGACCTCGTAAAGGGGGGCTACCCATCCCCCTCAAACCACCCAGATAGGAATGGTTTTTTCCCCCCTGTGACCCCCTCGCTGCACAATCGACGCAATGAAGGGGGGGCTCCACCCCCCCTCTAACCTCCCAGTTCTCTACGTGGGCTAGTCGTGGAAAGAATAACACAACCAACATACTAGTGTGTTGCCAAGTGTTGTAGCGATTACAACCACCCTCCAAAATTTTTCCTTATCCTATTTTGGAGCCTCCCTACCAACCTTCATAGCAGTTTGCCTTACTTCATCAAGTCCTCAAGCTTCAGTGTCTTTTTTGCTCAAAGGTAGCCTATCAATCACAATTTTATCTTTTCCCTTCATAGGTTGCTCACCTGAACTTGGTCCAACTACAGGCTGGGCAACTTCTGAGTGAAATTTGCACATTTATGGAGGGAAACCAGCCTTCCCTCCAGGAATTTTTGAATTCCCTCTGACAGCCTGTTGGGCTCCAAGATTGTGTAATATTGCCAGCCAATCCTCACAACAGGATTTGCATAATTTTTCCCATCAACAGGCAGTTCAGCCTTGGATTTGTGAAAATATGGGTAGTAGTCAACTGTTGCACATAGAAATTGTGCAATCCCCTTGGCCAGCCAGCCTAGCTTACAGTCAGGAAGTTCTCCGGTAGTCAACCAGTGTCTTGCATGTACAGCTATGCTGATCGGTTCCCTCTGAGACTAAGAAAAATAGACTTGCATGGATAGACTGCTTCTCCCATGGCAACATGGAAAGGCATCCCTTGTTTCAAGGATTTATGTTTAACAGTTGGAGCTTACATGCAAGGAGTAATTTTGAAACCTCCCTCCAAGTGTCGCTTCCCCTAGATTTGTGGCATGCGCGTCATAACCTTGATGTTATCAAAAGTCATCAACCGGACACTGTAGAGCTCATTCTTCACATCATCCTTGTATCTCTGACATCCCACATCACATCTAGGAGTAGTTGGCACATTCAACTCAATTGTTTTGAGGTAAGCTCACTTCCCATGCCTTGTGCTAAATTTCTATCACTTTTTGTGTATCTGCTTGTGTGAGTGTTGTTTTCTTGATTTATTTGAATGCCTACTACCGTTTAGATATATTCTAGCTTATCATAGCTCTGTTTTAGATTTTCGTTGCCATCTCACTGTTGTCGCACGCATGGAATTTTTTTTCCATGGACATTCGTTCAAACAACAAATGACGTCACCCACGTTAATGTTGATCTATTTTCTCAATCTTCCATTCATGTTTTACATGCACTTTTTATCACTTCTGCTATCATTTAGTGTCGCCATGTATTTCATCAACTTACTTAATTTTAGTTTCCCATCGATGAGTCAGGCCAACCTTGGCCCGATCTCTGCCTTCACCAAGGATGCATTGCATAATCTAAAGAAGTAAGTCTCACCTTCCTCTCCAGATTTTCACATTATTGCCCAGCATTGGCCTCCTCAACTAAATTGCATATTTTCTGGAGCTCATTGGTTGCTTGGCCCAAAAGTTTGCACAATTCTTCCCCTGGGCCAACAGTCCTTCTAAGCTGAGACTCTTCATTGTGCAATCCCAACAGCCAACTACCTGACTGGAATGTGCATTCTGCCATTCCAGTAGTCAATAAGTCTCCCAGCAGCCCAGACCGTGCCTTCTGTATTCTTAACAGTCGGCCTCCCAAACTCCCAGCCGAAATTGCACAACCTTCATGATCATTCATGCAGGTATGTTGCAAGTCAGTTCTCATGTTAATTTTGGTTTTTAACTGACATATTGCTCGCTATGAGTGTTTCCATATATCCAGGTATCACAGTTGTTCATCTACCTCTCAGCAGTACATGTACAATGGTTTCCAGGAGACTAGAGATGAAGACATCCTTCAGATCACACTTGGGGATGCAGTCAATCAAGTGTCTATGAGATTACCTACTCACGAAGACATCAAGTTGTTCATGGACAAGGACATCAAGAAACAACATAATGAAAAACAACTGAAGGCAACATACGAAGGCAACGAATGTAGCGAATGAAGTAAATATAGAAAATGAAAGAGAAATGTTTTTGACAACATAGAGGCAGAGAAAAGTTGCAAGATCAAGTAGATCTAATGATAATAAAAGAAACTTTGGAGACTCAAGCTATGAAGTGACGACACAAAATGAAGATCGTGCGAAGGTAGAAGATGGAACAAAGAAGGATTTGCACATGTTGAAGCAACAACTCAGGAAGAACATGAAGTTGTACAGATAGTCCAATCAATTGCAACAGGAACAGGAATAGTGGTGGGCGCAACATGCATTCATAGATGAAACTGTGCCAGTACAAGTTCAAGAGCCATCCCAACAACTGACACATAAAAAACATGGTGAGAAGTGTTGTTGATCACATGCAAAGGATCCAACATCATGCATGTTTTTGAGTGCACACATGCAATCCAACCCATTCAACACACTCACCAAGGCAAAGACAAGAAGAAAGTCCAACTGGGGCTGAACATGCACTTCGGCAAGTTAATGCACATGACCACCAACACACAATTGAATATTGGCATAGACACTATGCATTAGTGCATTTCCAGTTCAACCGTACCCAAGAAGACCATGCGCATGTTAGTAGACGAGTTGGATGAAGGGGCCAAACCAATGCACCGGTTGCAATGGAGGCAAGAGTTCGCTTCAACAAGATTTCACCATGAGGTGCATGCACACCATCACAGATGACCAAGTTTGGCATCAGCTCACCAGCTTCACTACCACAAGCATGTCAAAGAGTTGGTTTCACCACAGTGGATCAAGTGTCAGTGATGTCTTGCAAGACTTACTCAAGCCATGTTGTCTCACATGAGTACATGTGCATTGTAATGTTGGGTCATGTCAAGTGTAAGTCAAGTACCAACAGTTGGATGTAAAAGTCATAGAGTAGGTGAAGATTAATGAGAGTAGTTGAACTTTCACAAAGGGGAATGTTGAGGGTTACTCCACCCTTTGCTATAAATAGTCCCTCATAACTCATTCTATAGGCTTTTGGTCAGCCAAGCTTCTACTAAGACTATCTTGAAGAAGACTTGGACAATATTGTAACACACTTGGGCTTCTCCACTGCACAGAGCTAGTTCATCTCTTTGGAGGAGTAGGTGAATGTGGTTGTAACATTCCACTGATGGGGCTAGTAGGTTTACATGGTGTATTGTATGATTTTGACTTACACTTATTTATATAATAAAAGATAACACATTTTGCATGCATATGTTGTTATTGTGGTTGGATCTAGTTTTCTTAATGATATATGTTGTTTAAATTACATACTTGTATATGAACTAATTTGTATGCAATTATATGAACCTTGTTGTTAATGTGTTGCATATGTTGTTGCGACTGCCACATTCGTGTCAATTGCTCTTCCAGAAGCTATGCATGTCCTTTGTGTTGTGTGTTCCTAGCCGAGATGGGATTGATTCCTTTCAACTTGGAACTCACCTTCACCTCTTGTCCCCCTTTGAAGTGTAGGAACCTCTCATACACATTCCTTGACTCACTACATTATTCACACCCTTGATACTGACAAAGTTATCTTACTTTCCTTTGTGTGACATCGTGGTCACGGCATTACCATACGACCCACTTATGCGACTCCTACACCAAACAGTATGAGGTCTAATTGGGACTTCTTACTGGGGAGATCACCTTGACATGTTGGCTGTCCAACAACATCAAAAAAATTACATATTTGCTCCTCAGAAAGAAATCCATAGTGAGTACTATCACTGAGACCAAGTTTCCATACATGTTCTATAGAGACATGCACAATTGAATGTTGATTGTAGGGATATCATTGACAATTCATGTGATTTGATTAAGGAGTATCAATCTTACATTAGCAATGATCATGAGCATGACCCATTGTTCATGCAATATTGCTTTGACCTTATTTATGAATCATTCAAAAAAATGACATATCATTCAGAAAGCATTAGATATGGTCAAACGGTTATGTAGGGTAGTTCAAGTAAGCATGTAGTTTTTATTGGTTGAGTTGACTACACAAGAAGAAAAAAATAAAGCATAATTGGAGGTATTTTGAAATAGGACATGAAAAAAGTGAGCATGATGGTGCATGTTCTTGTGTGAAGTGAGCACTTAGGATGCACCAAATGAGTCATGATGTAGATCAACTCAAATCATCACTAGAGGTGGTCAACTGGTGCGAACCCCATTTAGGACATGAAGATCATGAATCTATTAGGCTTGTCTGTAGGTTCTTTTGGAATGTTGAACTCGGTAATGTGAATAAATCCATTCCTTGATATTGTAATACTATAAAAGGAACAAGGAAATTACACTTAATGTGAAGAAAAGACATGGGGGAGATATTTACCATTGATACGAAAAAAATTGCATGTTTTTGTGAGTTTTGCTTTGGTTTTAATGGATGTAGAATTGACCACTGTGAAAAACATGGGTACATGAAAGGATAGAAATGTGTCCATCTTAATACAAATGGACCTCATCCAATCCTGATATGGAAATAGATGCATGATGAAGAGGCCATCGTTTCATTTGATCATGATCGAGTCTTTGATTCTGTAAGTGAAAGTATGTGGCTCGTCTATCATTAACAATTTCATCTATAAATTCAAATATTTAACATATTTAACTAATACATATTTTGTATTTTGGTTGTAGGCAATGTTTTTGTTGGCACTTCCCCCTCGAGAAATGAAGAGAATGTTGCCTACTAATTGATGTGATGCACACAGGTGAAAAATAGGTTGGTGCAACCATATTAATATGGACATTTCACATGCCAAATTGGTGACATGGTTGTGATGGGCCATTTTTTTTAAAAGGCTAAAAATAGGGTTGATACCATCATTTATAGAGATTTTATGCCTGAATATATATATCTTGTCAATATAGTGATCTAGTCAAAGCAAGTTGGATCAATCTCATAGAAATAAAAACAAATAAAGGGGAACCAAGGTGATGGAAGATGACAAAATAAGACTATGAATATATTGTGGAGAATTGAATTCCTATGATCCATTGGCTAGATGAGTAGATGATGCAAATGAAAAACCCTAAAGTCGAGACTATAGGAGTCAAGTGTAATATAATCTAGTATAAGAGATCAACATATGGATTTTTTATTTTATAAATGTGGCTATTGAATACTCTTGTAATTTTTAATGGAGAAAGATTTCCCTATGGTCTAGGATGGATTCATAATGGTTTACATATATGTTATACAAGCTTTAATTTCCTTGAGGTTCTTAAGTTTCTAAAGTTTTCCAAATTTTATGGAAGTTTTATTTTTAGGGATAGGATCCTTACGTGAACCCCATAAATCTAAATTTTAATTAAAATTTAGAATCAATAGGGATTTAGATTTAGATTTAATTAAATTTTTTGATATTATTTTTTTGTAAATGTCATGTTGACCATGGAAGAAATTTTATAGATATACATCATAATGGGTTCTAAAAAATCCATTTCAGTATTTAACAACCAAGTTGATATAATATTATTGTACTAAGAATGAAAATTTAACTATCCAGGTTATGAAAAAAATTGAAACATTGTTATGTTATTAATAAATGTCATGTGTTAGTTTGATATAAAGTGATGGCACAGGGCAGAATGGAAGGCGAAATTGGGCTCAAACGTAGTGTAAGAAAATTGGTTGTAGGCGCTGCAAAATATTTTTCCAACATTCCCAAAAAAAAAAAATTCCAGGCTCTTAGAAGGAAAAACAACTCAATTCTCTATAGGTTTGGCTCCTCCAAAGTCTAGCTTGATTCTTAACTCAAAAAAAGTGTTCTCCTCCTACCTATCCTTGTCAATGGTTATACTATCGCTCACTCGTGCTTCTTGATTCGATCAAAAGGGGATGTATATGTATCAAAAAATCATAGAGGTGCTATAAAAAGAAGAGTTTGAAAGGTCACAGTAAGCAAAATACACATATTTAATTACTTATCCAAGCCAAGTTCGACAGTGCAAGGCATTTTGTAATGGTCACAACAAATTCGTTTTATCATCAAGAGAAGGCACACACATAATTAAATTGGAAACCATGGAAAAGGAAACACAAACTTTATGAAAATTCATAGATGCAACTTCTTATTATTCATTTTGAATTTATATACTCGAAGGCAGGAGAAGAGCTCTCTCCACCTCGTTCGATGCCCCTCTTTTATTCACGACCTCAAACAAATGATTTGTTTCCCCTTCCCTCTAAATGAGGGAAGTCGAAAAGAAAACCAGTGAGTTGGAAAATAACTCCCTAACTCAACCTATTCGACTTACTCTAATTATGTATTTACATTAAGTAATTAAAATTTCAAAAAAGATAACAAAATCAATTTTCTAGCTCAACATGTGGCCAATCCACCACATTGTCGATCCTCCTCCATTTGTTCATCATGAGCTTGGTCTAATGCTCCTACATCAAACTCTCTAGGATGAAAAAAAACTCATGAGCTCCTACTCATAAGGTCTTCTATAGAGAAAACTACCTTTTGCATAGTTGCAACACTCATCCATGTGGAATCTTCCATTGGACAATCCTTCCACTTCACCAAAACTCTAGATACTCTTTTCCCCTAGCGTTCTTTGAAACTATGACATCCAAGGTTATCTCAACCTCGAGACCCTCTACCATAGGCATATGCTTCATCTAACTTTATTCACTAACTTCTCCACTACTCCCACTTGTTGTAGTGGCACCTTCATTACTATATTAATAGGGATACAAATCAGACATATTGAATACAGGTGAGATACCTAGGCCCATAGGTAACTCCAATTCATAGGAATTTGCAGAAAATTTTGTCAGTATTTTGCAAGGTCCTATTTTCTTCATCTTGATTTTGTTATTCTCCTCTTGGAAATCTTTATTTCCTCAGGTGTGCTAAGACCACGTCCCCTACCTCAAAGTTTACCTCTCGTCTTCTTAAATTTTTTCATTATTTGTATTTTTGGTTGTTGTCATGTAGATTCTGTTTTATTTCCTCATATGAGTCAATAATTTTTGCTCCATAATCTTCCACATCAACACTCCTTTGCTCAAGTTTTCCCAAATATCTCATCTCACAAACTCCTCTAGGATGAATTCCACACAAGATTTCTCTTCCCAACGCTCCTATTTGGTGAATCATTGTATGTAAACCCATCTTGAGCTAATACAAAATCCCACTACTTGGGATGCTCTCACACAAGGTTCCTCAATATGTTTCTGAGACTCTTGTTCACAACTTTAGTTTTCCCATTAGTTTGTGGATGATAAGCCGAGCTAAAGCTCAATTTTGTTCCAAGATTCTTCCACAAAGTCCTCTAAAAATGTCCTATGAACTATAGGTTTTAACCTTGTATAGAAATTACCTACAAATGAATTCTTAAAAAAACATAAAATATACAAAGGTGAGAATGTGATATTCCCACTTAGAAACATTGCTAAGGGAAATATCAATTTTTGGCTAATTTTGAAATAATTCACATTAACACTTAGGAAGTGTTGGTTTAGAGGCCCCACGTGTATTTTTGATCAAATGTGAGTGCAAACATTAGAGGATAGAGGATAAAATTGAGCCACTAGTGGTACGTGGGGTCCACTCATAGAAAATTGTGGTCCACAGGGGCATCTTGAAGGCTCTTTTATAAATATAGTAAGAGGCAATCATTTTGGTCATTCAATCATCTATTCAGAAATTGTGTCTTTGACATAACATCCTTGAGTTGAAGCTAAGTTTGCAGTGTTTTTTAGCACATGAGTGTCTCCGAACAGATATCTCAACCCTTGCTTCGGTGGACTTCAAGTGCCAACCCAAGGAGGGAGTCTTATCTATACCAGTTTGTACCAGCATCAGGGAGTGTGTGTTTGTGGAGATGATTGGTAGCAAAAACACATGGACTATGCAGTACTTGGAGGAGGCATTCTTGGAGGTTGAGGAGTGAAGGGATTTAGGTGCTGAAACTTGAGGTGGAGTATGGGGAAATGTTGTGGGGGATTTTCCAGCATTTTGGAAGAGCAACAAATGTAGCATTTGCTATAGGTTACGTCTTCCTCTTGTGGAGGAGGGTCAAGCATTAGGGGGTCAATTTAAGAGTTTCAAAACTAGGACAAACCCTTTTTGGGTTTATTAAGGAGAGGCCAAGATTAATTTGGCAGAATTTTCTAGGCAGATTTGAGGGGTCAAATAGGGGCCCCGACTTAGCCAGGAAGTAGAGGAGCTACGAGAAAAGTGGGCTGAAATTCCACGGCCAACATTTGGCCACTTCCTTCATGGGTTTTTGTGATTTATTGGTGGAGAGACCAAGGTTAATTTCCTGGAGTTCTTTGAGCACCCAAGATGGCTCTAGCAGCAATTGTTTGCAACCAACAACATATTTTTTGGGTAGTTTCAATGCAGAGCCATGACAAAAGCAATAACAACTTTGAGAGAGATTTATTTTTATTCATTTGGGCTTAGCTAGCTTGCCTTGAGCAACCCTAGGTTCACTCTTTCTAGCACCTCATTGCACCCTCTTCTTATTATAATAAAATGGCCCAACAACACAAATTTTGGTGAAATTCATGGTCTGACTCATGTGTTTGATTTTCATGGTTTTATGTCTATGTTTTGTTTGTTATTTACTGTAAAATTCCATGGAATATTATAGTGGTATCAGAGCCATAATATTGGCTCAGCATGTGGGAAACCATTCATTCTATGACAAGACTAGGATAAAAGCTAAGAAATCGTGGGGTCCAAAGAAATGTTAGAATCAAACAACATGGAAGTACTCTTGAATGAGGTGATTAGGATGCAAAAAATGATGATTGATGTGAGGGATAATTTGATTCATTATGCAATTAGGAATCCAGACATGATTGCAACTAATTTGGAGTTATTGGGAGCAAACTTGAGGGTATACCAATCATTGTGTCATGACATTCAATCGTCCCTCTCTTTTTGGGAGATTTGTGAACTAAGAGGGCATGCAAAAACCAATGGAGATTCAATGGAATTTTGTTGGGATGATGAGGAAGATTAAGGAAGAAGATGAGAGAGTATTTCAAGGGGCCATGGTTAGTGAGGAGATAGTTGAGCATACACCCATTGATGAGATGTCATCTGTTATTGAGGTATCCATTGATGAGGTATCCTAGGTTGTGGTCGAGTTTGCAGTGAGGATGGAAGTTTATCTTAAAGTTTAGAAACCTTAGTGAATCTTACTAGTCCCTAATATCCAAATTTTAAAATGTTGATGATAATTTTGTAAAAATGTTTAGATTTCTAATCATTTGATATTAGACAATATATAACAATGGCAATTTTTAAGGTAAAATAATTTTATACTATAAATTTTGGGCGAAGTCATTTTTAGAAAAATGGAAATTGGTGAATCTTTTTTTTGGAAAAAGCATGGAATATTAGCCCACTTGTGAATATTAGCCTCTAAAATTTTGTCCAAGTGACTGTGGGGAGAAACAACTAGAGAGGATGCTTGTTCAGGCATTGCTTAAGAACAAGCAATTTTTGGCAGGGAGGACTGTGATATTCCCACTTCGTGCCATTTCTAAGGGAAATATTAATTTTTGGCCAGTTTTGAATTAATTTACATTAACACTTAAGAAGTGTGGGTTTACAGGGCCCACATGTATTTTTCATCAAATGTGAGCCCAAACATAAGAGGATGGAAGAGAAAATTGTGCCACTAGTGGTATGTGGGGGCCACTCCGAAAATTGTCCCACATGGGAAACACACTCTCATTGGAGAAAAGTTGGTGAGGGAAGTCGAGCTAGGCCCACATGGGAATCTTGGAGGCTCTTTTATAAATAGAGAAAGAGGCACTCATTTTGGTCATTTAATCATCTATTCAGAAATTGTGTCTTTGACATATCATGCTTGAGCTAAAGCCAAGTCTGCAGTGATGTTTGGCACACAAGTGTCTTCGAGCGGAGATCTAAACCTTTGCTTTGGTGGAATTTGAGTTCCAACCCAAAGAGGGGGTCCTACCTATACCAGTTCTAACTAGCAACAGGGAGTGCAAGTTTGTGGAGAGGATTGGCATCAACAACACAGGGACTGCACAGTTCTTGGAGGAGGAACACTTGGAGGTTGAGGAGAGAAGGCAGTTAGGGGCTGAAACTTGAGGTGTAGTCTAGGGAAGTGTTGTGGGGGATTTTCCAGCATTTTGGCAGAACAGCAAACCCAACATTTGCTACAGCTTACATATTTTTCTTGTGGAGGATGGATAAGCATTAGGGGGTCAATTTTGGAGTGTTAAAACTAGGACAAACCCTTTCTGGGTTTATTGAGGAGAGGCCAAGATTAATTTGACATAGTTTTTTGGGAAAATATTTGAGGGGTCAAATAGGGGCCCCAACTCAGCCAACAACTAGAGGAGCTAGGGGAAAATTGGGCCAAAATTCTAAGGTCAACATTTGGCCAATTCCTTCTTGTGTTTTTGTGGGTTATTGGTGGAGAGACCGAGGTTAATTTCCTGGAATTTTCTGAGCACCTAAGGAGGCCCTAGAAACATTTTTTTGCAACCAACAACATATTTTCTAGGTATTTTCAATGCAGAGCCAGGATGAAAGAAACAACAGATTTTCGAGGGATTTCTTGTTATTCATTTCGGCTTAGCTAGATTTCCTTGAACAAGCTGAGGTGCACTCTTTCCAACACCTCATTGTACCCTCTTCTTGTTATAATAAAATGGCTCAACATCGCAAATTTTGGTGAAATTTCATGGTCTAGCCCATGTGTTTGATTTTCTTGGTTTTATGTCTATGTTTTATTTGTTATTTACTGTAAAAATTCCCTAGGAACACTACAAAGAAACACAAAACAAATACACATATATTTTCCCTGGATCCCAAAACCAGGACTACTAGATTGATTTTTCATTATATTCCTTTCAAAGTTATAACACATATATATACATGTTGAAGCATTCATAATCCCAATCCATTAACCCTAGATTAGAACATAACCATAGTTCCCTTGACCGGATCTACAAGATACCATGGGTAGAAAACCATCATGCCAAACACCATGTGCAAAACCCATGCAAAAAACCATAGGTAGGCCCGCCCACCTGGAAAGCATATAACACACCCCCAACATGAACCTGGTGTCCCTCACCAAGATTATATTATTTGGCAAGCCACACAATCAAACAATCTCATTGAAAAACAAATGAGCCACATGTGTAGCATCATTAGTCTTGCAACATGGGATAAAATGAGCCATCTTCATATATTTATCCGCAACTAAAAGTATAGAGTCCTTACCTTGCCACATCGTCAAAAAAACCAAAACAAAGTCCACACTCATCAAATCCCATGGTCTGTGTAGAAAATGTTGTAGATTCACAAGCTCATGCAATGTACTAAAGCACATGACAAGAACCTACTTCTACTTTCAACTAGCGGGAGCCAATAGATCGATGAAAACAATATGACTGAGAAGAAGATAAATAAATGGCACATAACACAAGATTTATCTAGGGAAAGCCACTGGTTAAAACTCCATTATCTATATTGCATATATCATAAATATGAGTGAAGATACAAAGCTTGTTCTCACTAGAACAATTCCACACAAGTATTCTCAACTCTCTAAGCTCACAAGCTAGCTCTTGGCCAACACTTATCCAACTATGCAACTCTCCAAGCCTCTAATGTCTTGCGTAATTCCTAGGATGAATAGCCCATATTTAAAGTGAATTCATGCTTCCAAAACTGCGCAATCCAAACATAGGATCAATCTCTAATGCATACATGATATTTACATGCCAGTAAATAATACAATTGATAGTACATTGTCCCTACACTCTAGTCTCAAATGGGTCTTTCTCAAAATCAACATGCATGAGTTTCTAATGAGGGAATCTTCAGTTAACTAGAGTGACACTTGTGGATGCACTAGTGCACCAACTGAATGTTAACTCTTGATTAGTTCCACAAACAATTTGGAACTAATTTAAGTAAACTTAACTTAGTAAATTGGATGATCTAATTTCCAAATAAATTTAAACTCGTACTCAACCCCTAAACTTAGGGAGAACATATACATGACTACATAAATACTTTCAACTCAAAATTCCTAAGATAATTAAGTTAATTAAACTTAATTAACTATTTACAAGTTGTTATGAGATAAAATTCGATTTTAATTCTCATTTTAATTCAAGGACAAATTAAACTGGAATTTCTTGTTGCCATTTCTCAACAATCTGCTAGGAATGGGAAAGGGAGTGTATATTCTAACATTTTGACTCCTCCCCTTCACATCTTCACATACTCTACATCTTCTTACATATTTTTGCACATCAACTCTAATATTTTGCCAGAAATATAAGTGTTCTAGTTGTCCAAGTGTTTTGTCCACACAAAAAAGCCTTACCAATCCTCCATTGTGCTTATATTGCATTATATTCTCTCTCATTAAATAATGAGGAACACATAATTGATTATTCTTGAACAAAATACCATCTTGCAACATAAAATCCCTCCATGGACTTCTATCTCTGCTCATGGGGTTCTTGAATGCTTCAAAGGCCTCTCAAAAATCAACATCATTCTCATACAAGTCCTTCAGATAACCAAAGCCAAAAATATGCACATGGCACTCCTACATGAACAAATTCCTCCTACTTAAAGTATCAACCACCTTGTTCTCTTGTCCACTCACATGTTTCAAAAAAAAAGGTGAAACTTTGTAAGAATATCACCCACTTGGCATGCTTATGGTTCAACTTTTATTGCTACATTATATACTATAACGTATAATTGTCAGAGAACAAAACAAACTCCCTAGGAATCAAATGGTGTCTCCAATGCTTCAATGCTTGAACCACCGCATAGAATTCCTTGTCATAGGAGGAGTAATTCTTCTTTATGTCATTAAAATTCTCGTTAAAATATGCACTAGGCCTTCCTTCTTGACTCAATATTGCTCCAATGACTATATCACTAGCATCACATCTGACTTGGAAAAGTTGATTGAAGTCAGGTAGCTTCAACACTGGTTTCTCAATGATATTCTTCTTTAAGAGCTATAATTTTCTATTTGTTGTTGCTATTCAATAAAATGGTCTATCATTTTTTATTTTCTCAACGATGGGTGCATAAATGCCACTGAAATACCTGATGACATTCTGATAGAAGCTAGCTAGGCCATCAAAACTCCTAACTTTGAAAATGTTCTTGGGTGAAGGTCAACTTACAATTTCCTCTATTTTCTCCATATCCATTTTCATCCCATCCTTTGAAATGACAAAGCCTATGTATACCAACTTAAACCTCATAAAAGTACACTTCTTAAGGTTAATCAATAATTTCTCTTGCTGCAGCTTTTCTAGAACATGCCTTACATGCCTAAGGTATTCTTCCTTTGTTCGGATGAAAATCAAAATATCATCCAAATAAATGATAACAAACTTACCGAAAAACTCCTTCAAGGCCTCGTTCATCAACTGCATGAAGGTACTTGGTGCATTTGTCAATCCAAATGGCATGACCAACCATTCATATAGTCCGCTATTCATCTTCAAAATTGTCTTCCACTCGTCCCCTTCTCTGATCCATATCTGATAGTAACCACTCTTCAAATCAACCTTTGGAAAGTAGGCTACCCCACTAAAACAGTTTATCATGTCATCCATTTATGGCGTTGGAAACATATATCTAATTGTAATCTTGTTGATTGTTTTGGAATCTATGTAGATCCTTGATTATCCATATTTCTTTGGGCTAAGAACTGTAGGAAGAACACATGGACTCAAGCTCTCCATTATCAATCATTTTTCCAACATTCCTTGAACCTATTTCGTTATCTCCTCATTCTCCTTAGGTGTCATTAAGTAAGCAGCTTTATTCACAAGGCTCTTGATATCAAGTATATGTGATGGTTGATACTCCTCTTAGGTGGAAACTCATTTGGCATAGCATCTAACACGATATCGCTAAGCATGTGCAACATCTCTTGAATCTCAACATTTAAATATGTAATTTCAGTGTGCAAAAGTATTACCTTTATTTTCCATACCACCACATAGTTGACCTCATATTTCTCCATTTGTTGTAGAAATCCCTTTCCTCCCAACAACAGTGCTTTTGAGCTACTTTCCTAGTTGTACTTTCTTCCTTTCAATGGTACAAGAGTGTGCTTGATACCATCCTTTTGATCGTTGTTTCTCTCTCCATCATGCACCACTTTCCTATCAAAATGCCAAGGCCATCCCAAAAGAAGGTGGCAAACATCCATTTGAATGATGTCAAAAATTACCTTATCTTTGTTCTGACCTATCTAGAACTCCTCTTGGCTCTTCTCATTCAACAAAAAATGGTGACCTTTCTGAAGCTATTACACTTTATATGGTGTTGGGTGCTTCCACCTTTTCAATCCAAGTTTTTCCACCATTTCTGTGGAAACTAGATTGTCAATTCTTCCACTATCAGTCACCACTTTGCAACACTTCCCTTTGGCCTTGCAGACAGTCGTAAATAAGTCTATCCTCTTTGTTGGTTCAATGGTCTCCTTGGTTGGTTTCAATAACACCTTACTAATCATTAAAGCTTCCCCCATATCTAGTGCATTTTCGACCATAGGGGCTTGTGTTCGATATGTTGCTTCCGACTAGGATACATATGCATCTCTTCATCTTCCTTTTTCATTCATAGGACACTCGAAAGATAAGTGACCCAACTGCCCACATTTATAGCACTGGTAGGTATTTTGTTTGCCTATTCCTCTACCTCTACCTCTCTAGTAAGGTCTTCCTCCTCTGGAGTCACATTCCTTCTCTTGTTATCCTTGCTATCATGGGTTGCTTGCATCATAATTTTGAGATGGAACCTTCACTCTTCCACTTTTTTTTCCTTTTCCTCTAGCAAAACTATCACATCTACTTAAATTTTGCTTCCTCATTATCTTCTATTTTTCTTTCAAGGCATACTGGGATGCTTCTTCCATCTATTGAGAAATGGCAACAAGAAATTCCAATTTAAATTTTTCCTTAAATTTAAACTGTGAATTAAAATTGATTTGTTTTCTAATAGTAACTTGTAAATAGTTAATTAATTTTAATTAACTTAATTAGCTTAGGAATTTTGAGTTGGAAGTATTTATGAAGTCATGTATATGTTCTCCCTAACTTTTAGGGGTCTAGGATGAGTTTAATTGTGATTTGTAATTAGATAACTCAGTTTACTGAGTTATGTTCTGATAAATTAGTTCCAAACTATTTATGGAACTAATAGAGAGTTAACAATCAGTTGGTGCACTAGTGTATCCAAAAGTTTCACTCTAGTTAATTGAAGATTCCCTCTTCAGAAAATCATGCATGTTGGTTATCAGAAAGACCCAATTGAGACTAGAGTACAGGACAATGTACCATCAATTGTATGATTTACTGAGTTGTATAGATCATGCATGCAATCATGAAGTCAACCTAGATTGGAGTGCATAATTTTGAAAGCATTGGATTCCCATTGATATGGGCTATTCAGCCATAGGAAATGCGTCAGGGAAAAATTCAAGGATGAAAATTTGTCTTAAAGATTAGAAACCCTGGTGAATCTTACTAGTCCACAAATTGCAAATTATAAAATGTTTGTTGATATCTTTATAAAAACATTCGAATTTATAACAGTTTTATACATAGTATTTATACAATTTTGGTTGTTTTAAAGCTAAAAGAATTTTATAGTATAAAATTTGGGTGAATCATTTTTAAAAAAGAACAGAAATTGATGATTTTTTTTTTTGAAAAGCCATGGAAAATTAGCCCATTTGCTAATGTTAGCCCCTAAAATTTTCCATGAATTGCACAAGAAAATAGGGGCTTGGTAGGAAATTGAAATTGGCTGAGTGTTGACTAAGAGTTGAGCATACTTGTGTGTACTTGTTCTAATGAGAACAAGCTTTGTATCTTCAGTCATATTTATGATTTAATGAAATATAGATAGTAGGGGTTTTTGAGCAGTGGATTTCCCCAGGAAAGCTTATTGTGTTATGTGCCATTGATTTATCTTCTTCTTGTTCATATTGTTTTCATCGATCTATCGATTTCCATTGGTTGAAAGTAGAAGTAGATTCTTGTCTTGTGCTTTAGTAAATTGCATGAGCTTGTGAATCTATAGGAAATTCTACACCATCATCCTTGGAGAAGGCATGCTAATTTCATCTTGAATCTCCAGCTTCGAACCATTGATGTACCATTTTGTTTTCTCCAAGATCTCTTCTACATAACCTGCTCTCAAATTCACCCTATAAAAATCCTCAGTATACTCTTTGATTGTTAGAAACCTTTGCTTAAGGTTATGCACTTGTCTGTAGAGGCATATATGATAACATTTTGGAAAAAAATTCCCCTTCATCTTTGCTATCATCCTATCCCAATTTTTTATTAATTGTTGCCCCTTTTTTCTCCTTTCATCTTGCACATTGTCCCACCGTAGTGCAGCATGTCCTTTCAACCTAGTTACAACAAATTTTACCCACTTATATTATTCAACCTCCTTTTATTCAAAATAATTACCTAGTTCACTAATTCAATCCATCAAATTCTTTGCTACCAAACTTCCATCATAAATGGATAACTCAGGTTTTGGTCTTGAACTTGAGCTTCACACTAACCTCAACAGTTTAACTTCTAGAGCTTCATCAACAGGCATTGCTCTTTCTGTTGTAGCTTCTTCCTATGATCCATTGTTATCTCTAGCCTCAAGGTCTCACTACCTACTAAATGAGCTTGCAACCATTGTATCTCTTCTTGGAGTTCTGCATTAGCTATGGGTCTCCCTCCTCAACCTCATGCTCTTCTTTCTTGCATTTCGATCTCCCTTTTTCTATAGACAACACTACCAATGTCAAATGTAGTTCTGCCACAAACTTAGATCTACTTAAAACCCACTATGATACCAAAAATGATGGCACATGGAAAATTGAAAGGCAAAACTGGGCTCAAATAGAATGCAAGAAAATTGGTTGTAGGCACTACAAAATATTTTTCCAACGCTCTTTTTAAAACCTGTAGGTGTTGCAAAATATTTTTCTAGCACTCTCAAAAACTTTGTTTTCGGGATCTTGGAAGGAAAAATGACTTAGTCCTCTATAGGCTTGGTTCTTCCATGGCCTAGCTCGATTCTTAACTAAGAAAAAACATTCTCCTCCTACCTCTCCTTGTCAATGGTTACACTCTCGCTCACTCATGGTTTGTACTTCAATTAAAAGGGGTGTGTGTCTCTGTCTACAAAAATTACAAAGGCACTACAAAAAAAAGAGTTTGACATGTCCTAGTAAGTAGAATACACACATTTAATTACATATCCAAGGCGAGTTTGATAGCACAAGGCATTTCATAATGGTCACAACAAATTATTTTGATGTTTAAGTGAAGTCACACACACAGTTCAATTGGAAACCATAAAAAATGAAAAATAGAATTTATAGAAACTCACAAACGCAAATTCTTATTATTCATTTCAAACTTACATACTGAGAGGTAGGACAAGATCTCTCTCCTCCCCATTTGATGCCCATGTTTTATTCATAACCTCAAACAAATTATTCATTTCTCCTTTCCTCCAAATGAGGGAAGTTGAAAAGACAACAAGTGAGATGGAAAATAACTCCGTAATTCAAATTATTCAACTTAATTTCATTTTGTATTTATATTATGTAATTAAAATTTCAACAAAGGTAATGAAATCAATTTTCCATCTCAACATGTGGCCAATCCACCACATTGTTGAGCCCCCTCCATTTCTTCATCACGAGATCGGTCTAATGCTCCTGCATCATAAAGCATGGATAAAGTTCTTTTAGATAACCTTAAAATAAATAAAATCGAGTAAAACGTATTTGTATTTTACATCTTGACATCTTTTAAAATCATTGTAATTTTAATATACATTAATTGTGCACTAAAAGGCACTTTCTACAAGATAATATGATAACTAAAATTTTTATTTTGTAAAATTTTACTTCTTACATGTTCTTAATTGAAATTATTAAGAAAAGGAATTGATTGAAATATTTGGATAGCTAAGTAAATTTAGGAATGTTCATAAAATTATAGAAACATATCAATTGTTTAAATTAACATAAATTGATTGTACTAAATGACACTTTATACAAGTTCAATATTAAATTGATGTACATGATATATTTTAGTTCATTGTAAGTATCAAAGTAACTTGCATCATAGTCTACAATTGTACTTATTTTCTTAATCTATGAAGCGAGAAATCAAAATTGTTATTTTTTTTAATAAAAAATGATACTATAGATTTTTTTTTTTTCTAGCTAGCGAAATAATTAACAAATACATAAACTAAAATTGAAGAACATCCATATACTAAATAATGTATCAATAAACTATCCATATGAAAATATATACAAATCACATTACATGAACATCTGTAAACTGGAATAATAAGCATCCATAAACTGAAATAATGTTCAGCATCCATAAACTATCCATGTATGAATATATGCAAAGTCTTTATGACATGTGAATGTGCCTTATGAAATGGGCTTAAAAATATAAGAATTATTTTTGTTCCATTATAGAATGTATCACTTATAGAACTCTTATGTGGGTTTCATTGCACAAAGTAAGCCTCCATAATTTGGTACTACAATATAACACATTCAAACTCAAATTACTTAGAACATTAGTTGTACAAAATAAAAAAATTCGAAATAAATGAATTTGAATTGTGCATTTAATTACTCCCCTACATATGGCTCAGTTGAGTGCAAATGGAATTCAGGTGGGATGGGAGTTTGATCAATCTAGTTTTGGTGCTCCCCTGAATATGGCTTAGCCGAGTGCAAATGGAAGTTAGGTAGGATGAGGGCCTGATCAATCTGTGTTTGGTGCTTCCCTGACTATTGCTTAGTCAAGTGCAAATGGAAGTCAGGTGGGATGGGGGTCTGATCAATCTGGGTTTGGTGATCCCCTGCCTATGGTTCAATGCCTACATACCCAACATCCCACTCATGTGTCCACATAACTATGTCATCAACACCACTCTACATCTAGGCTCATGTACTCAATGGAAAAGAAAAATTATAATTAATATATGAAGTAATTAGCATGCATTCATGCAACTTAAAAAAGTGTTGAAATATTAGGAATAATTTTTTTTACCTCAACTGTTGGTCCATGTGGTTGTACATAATGACTCTCCTCCACATGAGTGTTACGAGGTGGAGGTGGAAGTGGAGGAGTTTGAGCCATGGAAACATGCACTAAAGGAGGTTTCTCTGGCTGATCAACTACCCCCTCAGATGAGCTCAAAATCTTATCCATGTACTTGGGTTGTATATGCATGTTATCATGAACTTATTAATATAAATGCAATATGATATGAACTTATTAATATAGATATTGTATAATTTGATTATAACAATCAAATTTTTGTATATGTGTACCTAGTTAGTGTCACATGGGTTGTGCACCCTCCAAGTGTCACAGATAGTATCAAAACATATGTGCATATGACAAACGTTGGTTGTGTCCTAAAATCTTGAGATATGAATCATCATGTAATGGAATTGGTGGGTCACGAGGAAACATAGGTTGTTTGCTCATCTCTCCATGCAATGCAACATGCAAAATGTCCAATGTCTTTTTCATGCTATTTGTAATGGTATTCTTGGTCTCGACACCAAGTTGTGGCAACTAATCTAGCTCGGTCGACAATACCACGCTTTGAGATGGTCGTGGAAACAATCTCAGAGGTGGTGCTACATGCGCAGGGTCCCGCAAACCCCGACAAAATCATAGCTATGTCTCAAGCTAGGTCAATAAAACTTATATCCAGTGTTGGTGTAAATGACCACATATGTAGCACAAAATTTTCATATATATACTTTGCAAAGTAAATGGGGACTCGTTCATGGTGGGGGAACTAGCCCTAAACTCTAATGAATCAATCAGAAACAAAAGGGGTCACATCAATATTCTTAAAATAATTGAGCAAAATCATATCAACATGTATAACATGATGATCTAGAGGGATGTCAAACAAATCCCCATGAATATCAATGTCTATATTGGTGTCTTTCACCGACTACCAAGTTTGTGGGTCTCTAACCTCCAACTTCCCAATCCTATGTATAGAATATAGGAGGTGGCTCTGTGGGCCCACCTTATGGTGTGTATTGATCAACCTATTAATTTTATCTAACATCAAAGACAACTACACCCAATAGGCACATGAATGCGGGTGACTACTCTAGTAAATAATATGATTAGACGGTCAGCCGACGGACAGGATGGCCATATGACTGCTAGCGTCATCCCCAATGCCAAACTCAAGCAAATTTATACCACCTTGCAAAGGCCATTAACTGACTTCGAAGGTCGAGACACCTCCACCACCCTCATAGCCATGGAACCTGTAGAGCATTATGCAATTCCTCCCTTGCTCCATTTTGTTTTCCCTCCACAGGTCGCAGAACCCTACTCTCGCACTGTGACAGGCAATCAATGCTGGTTGCTTCCTTGCCTTGATCTCGGCAACGGATTTCATTACTCTCCAGCTTCTATGTCTTAGGCCAAACCTAGACCTCCCTTGTTCATTCTCTGCATCGAAACTCCATCAACCCCTTTGCTATCAACCTAACTCCTAATCCTTCCATGGCATGCATCAGGCATCAAATGTGAAGCAGGCATGGTGGAACTCGCAGAGGCATCATCCGCCCACCGGCTTTGACTAGCTCTGCCACTATATCCCCTGACTCCTCCACTGATAATACCAATCCTCTCAGCTCTCTCTATGGTCGCTACCCAAACACTAGAAGTGGAAGGGGACGTGCCAAGCTCCAAGGCCTGAAGGGAGGGATGTTTTCATTCACTCAACGGATTTCCCCCTTCCACCGTATCCAGCTCCCCATGTCACTCAATTCCATTTCCGCAACACCTTAACCTGACCTGTAATCACTGCTACTGTGACCATTTCTTTCTCGGAAGAGATTGGGCCACAAGCTCCTCTGCCTGGGCCCAAGGAAAAACAGAGCATAACAGCTCCAAGCAACCGAGGTATTATCATTCCTGGTAATCAGCAGCATGATGATGGCAAAGCAGCCCTGCATGGCAAAGCTGTAGCTGGTAGTCAACCAGCTACGGATAGTATACATGGTGACACAAGGGCCTCGGGAAGCCGATAGAATGACACATATGAAATGCAGATAGGCACAGGTGGCGCTAACGAAGCTCCTCCAGCTTAGGGTAGTGTCGTGCCTGACAAAGATGATGATTGGTACCGATTTGCATGTCAGATCAAAGAGGAACTGGCTCTGGAGAATCTCTAGTCTTAACGCGTGGCAACCAAATATTCCCTTTTTGCCAGGTGGATGTTTCTTAGTCTAAATAGTATTTTTCCTGGTTAACTATTTTTGGTTCTAGACATGCAATATCTCTCTCTGTCTTTTTGGATAACACTGCTTACCCATGTGTGGGTTCTTCTTGGTTTCATGGACTAGTTTCCCCTATGTTGGGGTAGTTAAAAATAGATAGATTCATTTTTTGGTGATGATTGATGCTCAACACTTTTGAGATCAAGCTTTTTTGTAACATCTCTTTTGTATCATATTAATAGAACAATCTTACTTAGAAATACTACACCCAATTGGCGAACTAGTAGATATTTTACTAACTCTCATGGGATCCATGTCTATTGGGCCCTAACATCCTCAACTGTGATACTGGCTATAGTGTCGTTCCAGAGAGGGATCGATGTTGCGTTATGATCCTAAACTTCACCCTACTAAGGGTTTGCAAATCATAAACATAATTTAACATATATAACAAGCTAGAAGCATGATAACATACGCTTTAAATTCAAACACATCAATTGAAGATGATTTAAAAATTAAAGATAATTTCAAGACATAAACACATAAAGTTTAAAGAGGATATATAAATGTGGGAGGTGTACCTATAACATGTGAAGAAGGTCTACTATCGGTAGCAAGATCATTAATAAAGACATAAGCATTGCCTCTGACACTCTGACTGGTGTTAGAGGGAGGATCTATGAGTGGAACAGGTACCCTGGTTGGGCTATATGACCTATCACAAGCCCCACCATGTATAGAAAATCCCCCAACACTCTAATAAGCTGTGGTTGGGGGGTGTATGGGATATGGCTTTGCATATTACATATACTACATATAAACTTTAATCCAAGAAAAGAAAAGGTGACTAAACTATTACGTATAATACATATAAACTAATCCAAGAAAAAAATGTTGACATAGAATGGTTGATGACAAGAAAACAATTTATAAACTCAAGAAGAATAATATAGCTTGAAATGCTAAACTTTAGAGTCTATTTTTTGATAAATTATCAACCAAAGTATTGAGTTCCATGTAAATACAATCAAAAGAAGTGGTCAAATCTAACTTACACTTTTTCTCATTTCTAAATAATGCATTTTATTCATAAAGCATAAATATATAAATATATGTAAAAATTTGAAATAAACATATTTGGAAAACTAATTAAATTTCATGCCAACCAAATACTCCATAAGACAAATTCTTGTAATGTTTGACTTTGAGATATAACATGCACTAGGTGCAAGCACATGAAGACAGTGTTTTTGGTACAACACACTGCGTAATAAAACAATATGGTACAAATTAGAAAATATTTAAAATTCTTTTATTCAATAATGCACTTTTCATCATGGATTTAATGTATGTATCAAAGAAGCATTGTTGAAAGTTGAGCTTAAAAATATTGGAAATGTAAGTTAAATATAGTTAAATAAATAATTAAATAAAATCTATTGTTAATATAGGAAGTGTAAGTTAAAAATCATTACTCAACTAATGAATTTAAAGGGGTGGGAACTAAGCTATATATAATTTTCATATCTTTAAATTAAATAATTTTGCAAATATGAGTAGTGCAAATTTTGAGGAAAGTTATAGTTTATAGATAAACTAGAGTCTTAAAAAGTTGTTCAACATCACTCATCTTATGTTATTATGAAAAGCACATTATGTTAAATAGTTTCTAAACTATGTGTTATATATGGTTATAGTTATGTTACATGCTATGCTATGTTATATAACTATATATAGTTATGTTATACCTCATAACTTTATGCCATAATGTGTGTGTGTGTGTGTTATATAAAATGTTTAATGTTTATGTTTTAATTATATATAATTTTATGTTTATTTATATATAAACAAAAATCCCATTTAGACTTTTAATTGTTATTAATTTATTTAAGTACAATTCGTTTTTAAACACAAATTACTTATTTTTCATTATTATAAATAAAACAAAATATTACAATTATTTAAATTTAAAATTAAAAAATGAAATAAATTTCTTATTTCATAAATAGAGGTTCACCATGAGGAACAATATTCATCATGTGAAGCTCAAACTCCTAACTTATCTATTTATTTGTTATAGTTTGTGTTTTTTAGTTTTGGAGTTTTTTTGGCATATTTTTGGTCAAATTTGTTTTAAATTTAAAATGCATTTTAAATAACAAAAAAAAATCAGTTTTTTTAAAATATGTCACTAAATTCCTAAGAAGAAACTTAAAACCTAAAAAAGTAAAAATAAATAAAAATTTTACCATTGAAAAAATTAAAAATAAACATGTTATCATTGCAAAAAACTTATACAATGAAAATAAAATAAAAATAAAATCTAATTTATAGTTTTTGTGTCGTCTTCAAGGGTTTTCTTGGTGGTTTTCCAAGTTGTTTTTTGTGGTTTTCAATGGATTTATTGGTGGTTTTCTAGATTGTTTTTTGTGGTTTTTGTATGGCGGTTTCTTTATTTCAAATTAATTTATTCTATTTTGTAGAAAAAAAAAATTAATAAGAGGGACAAAAAATATAGGAAAATTATCTCGGCTTGAGCCTCTAGGTAGTTGGTGGGGTTATTGGGTAGCTTGATTGAGTTCTTCCATCTTCGTTGAGCTTAGAAATCCTTTTTCAAGCTCCTTCTTTTGTGCGGTCTATGTACAATTGCTTGCACAAACTGTGGTTAAGTTTAAAATAAGAAATAAAGGTTCAATCAAGCCCTAACACTCAATCTAGCCCTAATTCTTGATCGAGTTCCTAACTACTATTACAGAGGAGGTCAATCGAGGGTTTGTTTAAATTCTTGATCGAGCTATGTTTAAGCCCTTAAGCAGCTCGATCAAGCACTTAAAATGGGTCGACCAAGCTTCATTTTTTCACCAAAACGTGCCATCTCTTTGCCAAAAAGTGTAACCTAGTTCCATGAATGGATCCTAGTCTGAATGTATCATCCTTCTTTTTGACAAATAGAACTGGTGCACCCAATAGAGAAATATTGGGTATATGTAGAAAATTTGTGATAGGTTAACCCGATAATGCAATATGAATCAAAGAAAAATACTATAACCTACTTCTACTATCAATTTGCAGAAGCTTAAAGATTGAGCTGAACAATATAACCAAAAGAAGAAGAATCAATGGAACAATACACATGAAAATACTTTGGGGAAAGTATCAGATAAAAACCCAACACTATTGTATTATCATACATGGTGGAAATACATAGGAATTATACAAAGCCTTAGCTCTCATAGCTAGCCAACTCTCAGTGCAATCCTCACAGATGCTTGCAAGAAATCTTGGATTATCTCTAGCCTTCCTCTCTTCCCTCCAAGCTCCTATTTCCTTGGGGTGTCCCTTGTGGATGATTAGCCTATTACCAAGTGGAAAAACAAGCCTTCAAAACTGCGCAATCCTCAAGGATGAATCTGTGACTGCATGCATGAGTTTTCTCCATGAGAAAAACATGCAATTGATAGTACATTGTCCTTGAACATTAATCTCAACTAGGTCTTTCTCAAAATAAACATGCATGAGTTTCTGATGAATGAATCTTCAGTTAACTAGAGTAGCACTAGTTGAGTGCATTAATGCATCAACTGACTATTAACTCGCTATTAGTTCCTAAAATAGTTTGGAACTAATTTAACTAGACTTAACTTAGTAAACTGAGTTAACTAATTACAACTCAAATATAACTCAATCTTATCTCTTTAATTTAAGGGATAACTCTTGCATGACTTCAGAAAGATTTCTAACTTGAATTTATCCAACTAATTAAATTAAAATAAATTAATTAATTATTTCCAAGTAGTTGTTAAGACTAAATTCGATTTTAATTCACAATTTAATTCAATGACAAATTAAATTGGAATATTCTTGTTTCCATTTCAACACTCCCTCTCAACAAGAAAGGGATTATCTGCCACCCCAATCTTGTCTCTATGGAACTCGAATTTACACTTTGACAATGCCTTTGTCAAAATGTCAGCATCTTGCTCCTATGTCGAAATATACTACAACAACATGATCCTCCTTGTTACACAGTCTCTGAGATGATGATACCAGATGTCGATGTGCTTGGACCTATCTTGAAATACTAGATTATTAGAGATTTTGATACAACTCTGATTATCACAATAAATCACAGTTGGATCCATCCTCTGATCAAACAAACCAACTAGGATTTTCCGCATCCAAATGGCCTCACATGATGCTTGACTTGCAACCATGTATTCTACCTTTTCCGAGCTGACTGCAACCAATCTCTATTTCCTGCTGTACCAAGCAACCACCGCTGACCCAAGGTTGAAAATCCCTCCTGATATGCTCTTCTGATTTGATGGACTCCCTACCCAATCTACATCAGTGAAGCCTTGTATCTTCACTCCATCTGCTTGTCTATACCATAATCCATACTGAGATGTGCCTCTGAGGTATCTCAATACATGCTTTTCTGCCTTCCAAAACATCTTGGTAGGCTAAACCATCACTTGAATCAGTTGGTTCACCGCATAGCACAAATTTGGTCATGTGTTCATTAAGTACATCAGTGAACCTACAAGTTTCCTGTACATAGTAGCCTCTACCACTTCTCTTAAAGTAGCAACCTCCTTCCTCCAGTTACTTGTTAGAGGAGTTTGCATGGGCTTGCACTTCTCCATGTGGAATCTCCTGAGTATCTCATTGGCATACTTGCCCTGAGACACAAAAAATTCCCCGTCCTTTTGCCACACTTCCATGCCAAGGCAGTAATGCATGAGACCTATGTCTTTCATCTCTAATTCTCTTCCAAGGTCCTCCTTGCAAGACTTGATCAATTGATCATCAACAGTCAATATGAGATCATAAACATAAAGTACGATGATCAAAAACTTACCTTTCACCACGATGTGGTACAAGTTCGCATCCTCTTCACTCTTTGGGAAGCCCAACCCAGTAAAGTAGTTGTCTATCTTGGTGTACCAAGCACAAGGTGCTTGCTTCAGCCCATGTAACGATCTCTTGAGTTGGCACACATGTGACTCACGATCGAAGGTCTCAAAACCTTCCGGTTGCTCTATGTACACCTCTTTCTCAATCTGTCCATTGAGGAATGCAATCTTCACATCCATGTAATGGGACCTTCCAACCCATCTGCACTCATAGTGCCAACACAGATCTAATAGATGATTACCTTGCAACGGGAGAAAAAGTCTCATCATAGTCAATCCCCTCAACTTGTGAAAAGCCACAGGCAACAATTCTTTCCTTATGCTTCTCCATACTACCATCAGCAGCTTGCTTTACCTTGTAAAGCCAACGAGAACTCACAACTGACTTGTTCTTTGATTTCATAACTATGTCCCAAACACTGTTACGAACTATGTAGTCATACTCCTCCACCATAGCATTAACCCAAATTGACTGTTGCACTGCTTCCTCAAAGGAAGATGGCTCAGTCTCAACAAATTCCCTAGCAAGGTCCATGTATCTAGTGTACCTCTTAGGTGACCTCCTCTGTCTGCACTAAGAATATGGTACTCCCACATTCTCTCTCACATCCTCCAACAATCTGTTAGCTTCTCTTGTGCACTTCCATCCATCTCTGGAAAACTCTGCTTGAGTGGATTTCTCCACTCTTGGAATCTATGCATGCGGCTACTTTGCATTTGTATGAGGCTCCTCCACCTTAGGAACCAACAGTTGCTCCACAACCTGTAGTTGGAGCTCCCTCTCATGGGAAACTCACATGGCCTTCTACTCATCAAACTTGAGATCTCCATGAGCCATTGTCCTCCGACTGGTAGGCAAGTACACCTAATAGTTGTGTGGTTTATTAGTGTACCCCACAAATATCCCCAAATTTTCTATCGGCTCAAGCTTCTTTCGTGCATCCTTTGTCACATGGCAATATACTGATGAGCCAAATATCCTAAAGTGACCCACATCTGGTCTCTTACCAGAGAAAACTTCATCTGGTGTCTTCATCCCAAGCATGTGATGTGGGCTTCTATTCTACAAATAGACTGTTGTGTTGCATGCCTCAGTCCACAAGTGAAGTGGTAAGCCTTAGTCATGCAGCATTGCCCGTGCTGCCCCTATAATAGTTCTGTTATTCCTCTCAGCTGCCCCATTCTGTTGTGGGTAATGAGGTGCCATCAACTCTCATTTAATTCCTTTCACTGCACAAAATTCCTTAAAATCTTGAGAGACATATTCTCCACTGTTGTCGCTTCTCAAGGCCTTGATCTTCTTCCCTAAATCTTTCTCAACCAAAGCTTTGAAATCACAAAACTTTGTGAAAGTTTGATCCTTCTTCTACATGAAATAAATCCAGCATTTACGAGAATAGTCATCAATGAAAATCACATAATACATTTTCTTCGTTGTGGATGCCATCGAGAATGGTCCACACAAATCAGTATGAACTCGCTCTAAGATAACCTCTACTCAACTGTCTCGATCATGAAAGGAAGACTTGGTGTACTTTCCCAAGGTACAATCTTTGCATGTGTCAACTTGCTCAATTTTACCTTTGGGAAGTCCTTTAGATATCTGTTACATTATATTCAAAGCCCCATGATGTAAATGGCCCAACTACCTGTGCCACAGCTCGCCAATTTCTTGGCTTTGCACCAATTCTGCTTTTGTACTCAATGTTGTACAATCATCTACCTCTAGTTTATAGAGATTCTTCACCTGAATCCCTATCCTCTTAGTCTGAACTGTGGCTATGTGTCTTAAGAACGCCTTTCCTTTACTGAAGACAACATCCTAGCCTTTGTCCTCCAACATCACAACCAATACCAAGTTCTTCTTCAGTCCAAGAACATATGTCAGATCTATGAAGGTGAGAAGAGTTCCATGCTCCCTCTGAAAAGCAACTATGCCTACTCCTGAAACATTATACCTTCCGTTGTCACCCATCTCTATGCGCATCTTGAGATCTTTCTCCTCCAAGGCACTGAATAAATTTTTATCACCAGTAATGTGGAATGGGGCTCCACTGTCAAGATACCAAACACAACCCATCATCAATGACACCATGCATGTGATGAGGGTAGAATCCATTTCGAACTGAGAGGATAATGCCTCACCTTTCGATCCTTCCATGGATCCCTTCATGGACTTCTTCGATGGGTAATTAGTAATTTCCCATCTTGTGAAAATTAAAGCATCTTACTTTATAAATGTCACCCTTCTTCCCTCCATGAGAAGAATTCGATTTGAAATGGGAAGCCTTCCCCTTCCCTTTCATTGCCTTACTTGCTAAGGCTAGGATTTTTTCATCATCATTCTTGGATGAAGAACCATCTCGTGTGCTCCTCCTGATCTCCTCCTACATAAGATTTGACCACAGTCATTCCCAATCCAGAAGTTACTCCCTTCCATTCATAGAGTCCTGGTAGCTACTCCAACTCTTTGGAAGGCCAAGGAGAGTGAGGCTCACCATATCATCATTGGCAGTAGTTATTCCCACACTACCAAACTCATCTCTACATGTGGTGAGCTTGTTCATATATGTGGAAATAGTATCACCCTTCTCCATCTTGATTCTTTGAAGCTTATCCTTGAGCGCCAATTTCCTCTAGTCGCTACTGTTTTGGTAGAGGTCCTTCAATGTCTTCCACATTGAAAATGGAGTATCCTTCCCATGGAGACTCGAGAAAATATGGTCTCGAACTCCCTCAAGGATGACCAATATCGCCTTCATCACACACTTCTTCCACTCAGCCAACTCTTGTGCATTAGTTGAAACTAACTTTGGGATTTCTTGATCAATGAATTCCTTCAAGCCATTTTCTTCTAATACAGCCACCATTCTATCTTTCCATGTTATATAATTCGAGTTACCTTCCAAGGCATACTAGAGTCTCAAGTCATAGAACGACATTGGCCAACCTTCAAGTATGATATGAATTCGATTTGGACCTGCAACCCTGAACATCAAACTTCGAATTATCTTCTCAATATACTGTTCACAGCTCTGATACCATGTAGAAAATCTGTAATAGGTTAACCTGATAATGCAATATAAATCAAAGCATAATACTATAACCTACTTCTACTATCAATTTGCGGAATCTTAAAGATCAAGCTGAACAATATAACCAGAAGAAGAAGAATCAATGGCATAATACACATGAAAATAATTTGGGGAAAGTCTCAGATAAAAACCCCACACTATTGTATTATCATACATGGTGGAAATACATAGGAATTATACAAAGCCTTAGCTCTCACAGCTAGCTAGCTCTCAGTACAATCTTCATAGATTCTCACAGGAAATATTGGCTTCTCTCTAGGATTCCTATCTACCTTCTAAGCTCCTATTTCCTTGCGATGTTCCTTGTGGATGATTAGCCTATTACCAAGTGTAAAAACAAGCCTTTAAAACTACGCAATCCTCAAGGATGAACCCTTGATTGCATGGATGAGTTTTCTCCATGAGAAAACACATGCAACTAATAGTACGTTATCCTTAAACATTAATGTCAACTAGGTCTTTCTCAGAATAGACATGTATGAGTTTTTGATGAGGGAATCTTCAGTTAACTGGAGTAGCACTAGTTGAGTGCATTAATGCATCAATTGACTATTAACTCACTATTAGTTCCTCAAACAGTTTGGAACTAATTTAACTGGAATTTGACTTAGTAAACTGAGTTAACTAATTACAACTCAAATATAACTCAATCTTATCTCCTTAATTTAAGGGATAACTCTTGCATGACTTCAAAAAGACTTCTAACTTGAATTTCTCCAACTAATTAATTAATATAAATTAATTAATTATTTCCAAGTAGCTGTTAAGAATAAATTCAATTTTAATTCACAATTTAATTCAAGGACAAATTAAATTGGAATATTCTTGTTACTGTATTTCAACATATAATATACCCTTTATTTAACAATTCTTTTAATTATGTTTTTAGTTCCATTAGTTCGAGTGCAATCATCCAATAAGATGATTTTGATATTGGTGTTTCTCTTGATATTTTCTCTATAGAAAAAACTATTTCTCTCTTAGGTGGTAAACTTGGATTCACATCAAGAAACACATCTTGATAGTTTTAGATAATTTCTAATTCATACAGGGATTTAGCTAACTTATTTTGTGAGTGGTCTTCCACTTGGATGGAAAATAGCTGGCAACTTTTTCTTGCTACTCTCTTTAATTGTAGAGCATATATTTGGCACACAAAAATAGGCATAAGTATGTCTTTGATAACTTGAGTTTCTCCTTTTTATGAAGCACATGTAATAGTTTTAGCAAGGTTGTTAACAACATAACTATGCCCCTCCAACAAATCCATCCCAGCTAAAACATCATATGAACCTAATGGAAAAATGTTCAAATTCATAGTAGTCTAATTTCCATTTAACATAATTAGGTATGCCTTTATCCAATTAGTAACATTTTTTTATATTCCAGTAGCTAACTAGACTAGCCATGAATTTTTTGCATTTTTCATACTTTAGTTTATATTTTTCTATACCTTGGGGTCTAACATAGCTCAAACTAGCACTAGGGTCTATTAATATGGAAATAGATTGGCTAAAAATAGTACCTTCTATCTCCACCATGGTGGATTGATGCTCTGCCTATCACTCTTCCAAGGTTGTGTTGATATGTAGAATAATTTTAACCATATCATTAATAGTGGAGGCTTCTTGAATGTTCTACAAGTTTTTGTACAAACTTGTTGTTATAGGGATAGTTTTGAAAAACATGGGGTTCTCCACAACCCTAGCATTTTAATGGCTCTTTATCTTGTCCATTAAATCCTTTATTACTATTTTCTACTTGCTTAGACCTAGTTTGAGTATGAGTCTATGTTCTTTGGGTCTGATTGATGTTTTTGTTGAAGTTTTGATTTTGAAAACCTTTACCATGTTGCTTAAATCATTTAGATTTCCCTCCTTTTCCACCCTGGGAAAAATTTCCCTTCTTCTTATTAGGTCAGCATTTCATATTTTCGTTTCTATGCTTGGCCTGATCATAACAAATTCTTGCTTTCCTAATGGCTTCATCCATTGTTTTATGATTTTCATCCTCGATTGATTATTTAAAATAGAGTGGAAGAAAATGTATGAAACATTATACTTTATCTTTTTATTCTATTATATATGGAACATATTGTAAAGGATGAGTGAATTTTGTTATAATTCATCCATTGACATATAGTCAAGTTCTAAATGATGCAATTATTTGTTTTTGTCATCAAAATGACATTTATTCAAATATTTTTTTTTGAAGTGTCACTAAAATTCTTCCCAATTGAACTCTTTACTCTCTAAATTATGGATTTTTCTAAATTTTTCCCATGACAAGGAAGCTTTCTTGCAATTGGTAGGTAGCTAACATGGCCTCTAATTCCATAGAATAGTCATACACTTGAAGATACTTATTGATATTGAGAAACCACACTTTTGTTGCCTCTTCCAATTCCCCATCATGCTCGGGGGTCTAATCTTTTTGAGCTCCCCTTGGAGTTCTATTTTCGACTTCTTTCCTAGATTCAAATGAAATTTTGATGAGTTGTTCTCCTCTACTCCTCATATTTGTTTGTCTTGGTTTTGATGAGTTTCTATTAGTTTGTGCTAGCTTTTAATAATTTTTCATGTCTTGTTCTATAAGTCTATAAGTCTCTCATCATATTCAATAAATATGTGTTGGGCACATGCACTTGTTGACCCAATTTCACATAAAGTTCACCTCTACGAGAATATCCTTGTGGTTATTCCATTCATTACTTCTCTTGTTTAGTTTTCTTCTTATTTCGTGTAAACACAAACATTTATTTTGTTAACGAAATTTTTGTTAGCTCAAAGGCTACAATATTGCAACTTGTTTACTCTAAAGCCATCTATAGCACCACCTCTAAGTTATTGAGAGAAATCATCATAATCAACAATATATTTTTTATACATACATATATATTATTTTTCCCTCTATAGAAAGATCTTTCTTTCCCTTTGTAGAAGTTATACCAAATTCCTCTGCTTAACAATATCTATTTGTTTGCATAGGTCATACCCTGGCTCTCCACTAGGGTCTTTGGTCATGACATCTACCATCCCCAATCTTGTTTTCTATTTTCTCCTAGCCTACACAATGATTACTCCACTTGGGATTGAGCTTTATAGGCTCCGTATCTAACAATTTTTTAGCCTTCTATTTTCTTTTAAAAAATAAAAAAATATCAATTTTGGCTCTGGCCTCTAGGACTCAGCAATTCCCATGGAGAAATTTAGATCCAGCCCCCTCCCCTCAAGGATCAAAATTTAAAATTCCAGCACCTTCAAACATTTTTTTTTTCCAAAAATGTAATTTTCCTTCACAAGGACCACCAAGGTTTAAACAAGTAAAATGAGCCCCCAACTTCATGAAAAAACTTTAATCCCCAAACTAGAGCATATGCTCCATACATTTTGAACAATAATTTTACAAGCTAGCCACCTAAGGATGATTCGCACATACCGGCCATAAGCATCCCAGGAAATGACCTGCATCCTCCAAACATAGATTCCAATAGAGAAGAAACAACTTCACCATTTCCTAAGGTTTCTTGGAGGAAAATAATATCTGGATTCTCTACCCTAACTAGCCTCCTTAAAGCAAGTTTTTTGGAAATCTCAAAAATTAAAGGACAAAATTTTCATTATGAGACCACTAGTTGGGCATTCACAACTCCAGGCATCCCAATGATTAATAATTGTCTACCAACAACCATCTCCTCCATGGCCTTTTCCTTAGCTTTGGATTATGTTGATTTCATCCCATGAGATTTGAAAATGAGGGAGGAGAAGAAAATTTGACCAAGACCAACAAATTGACCATTAAAAATAGGAAAGATATGGCTTGATCTTATATTATATAGCATCTCTCCACCCTCAGGATTTGAGAATAACCAAAAAAATGTAGAGCCTTTCAAAGATGGAAGATACATCGATGGGAAGGGGATCAGAGAATTGACATGAGAAGAATGACCTCTAGGTATAGGATGCATAACTTCTAAACCCAAACCCCCATAACGAAAAACCCAATCACTTCCCAAAAATGCGAAGGAATTTATAAGTATATCAGCAAAAGGAAGGGATGAAAGAGAACCTAGAAAAGACAAGGTCGTAGCGGTCCTATCTTCAAATGCCTAATGAGAGCGCCCTACATCGATAATTTTGTTAGACCCCTATACTACTAGTGTAGCCCCTTATTGTTATTAGTACAACCCACTTATTATATTGATGTACCCATGTAGAAGCCCACTATTATTATTATTGTGCCCTTACATTATTATTGTTATGTCGGCT
>APFE031492730.1:2021-39854 GCA_000404065.3 Pinus taeda | reverse complement strand
TACCTCCACACTTATTTCCTAATGAGAAAAGGAAAATTATTCAGGAGAGTTCAAATTATTCATGGATTTCTAATGAATTGTTTAAAACTGGGCTAGATTGTGTGATCAGAAGATGTGTTCGGGAAGATGAAATACCTGACATCCTCAAGGCATGTCATGATGAACCATGCAGTGGACACTTTGCTGATAAGAGGACGTCCTATAAAATCCTTTCTTTAGGATATTATTGGCCTTCTCTCTTAAAAGATGCAAAACAATATGTCAAAAGGTGTGATAGCTGCCAGAGAGTTGGGAGACTGACTCTTTCAAATGAAATTCCATTACAGCCACAGGTACTCATCGAACCCTTTGAAAAATGGGCTTTAGATTTCATTGGACCAATTAATCCACCATCTAGACAAAAGAAATATATATTGGTTTGTACTGGTTATGTCACTAAATGGGTAGAAGCCAAGGCATTGCCTTCTGCCATTGAAAATTCAGTTGTTCAATTCCTTTTTGAGGATATTTTTACTCTCTTGGTGTCCCAAGAGAAATTGTGACAGATCAGGGAAGTCAATTCACATCTAACTTGATGAAGAAGCTGATGGAGAAGAATCCTTCTCCCCCATCAGCCTAATCTTTGTCTCTTGTAGTTTTTGAAAAAAAAAAAAAAAGGAAAAATGTGTATAAGCCTGAAAACCTATCATGGATTGGCAGTCTTATAAAGAAAATATAGAGTGAAAATCAGGGACACCTGACACTCTATATTTTCCAAAAGAAAAATCTCCTCTCCTCTTCTTTCCATTTTCACTTCATCTCACTCATCCATTTCATTTCACCTCCATCTCATTCTCATCTCCATTTCACTTGATTCCACTCCATTTTCACTTCATTTTCATTCCATTTCATTCCATCAATAAAATTCCCCCTTTAGGACTATTTTCATTTAATTGGTTTTCTTCTAGTCATCTTTGTGCAGTTCAGGGGGTGCTGTCTCAGTTTCCGCAGCTGAGAACCAGTTTCCGCAGCCAGAAACGATTTCCGTAGCCAACATCACTCTGTTTTCAAAAATACAATCAAATGTTAGTGCCAAAATCATGAAATGCAGGTGTACGTGAGCTAAAGATATGGGGCATCTCCAAGATATCAAAGAAGAGCAACTGGTTAGAAACCTTGAGCAAGAATTGACAAAGTTTCCAAAGGTATGATCAAAAATCTTTATCAAATAACACTTCAAGTCATAATTACGTATAGTTATTAAACCATAACCGGTTCTTCTATCTGCAATGATTTAATATATTAGCCCACTATCATTCTTATTCCGCAATATCACTCCACACACCTCGCATTCATTTCCCTAACGGTCTTATGATTACTCCGAGTTCAAACTCGAGAATGACTGCACTTCTATTTATTACCCGTACTCTTAAGACGTGACCTATTGTGTTACGGCCCTTCTCAACCATAATTTCCGCAGCCGTCTGTTGAGACGTGTAAAATCTTGTATACAGTCATCTGACCCGAAAGAATCCTGCCGTTACTCCACTCACTTATCACTCCATACCATACTCCTCGCATACATTCACATTTCATTTACCACTGCTCACCCACTATTCCTCCTGTGATTCGGGCATTTCTCTATTTCCGACTGCAGTCACTACAGTTTTCTCTAAACTTTGATTGCAGCCATTACAATCATCTTAAACCCTGATTGCAGCCACTACAGTCTATCCTAAAAACCCTGTAACAGAGCTATTTTTCCTTAACCCTCATACGCAGAAGAACCCTCAGTGGATTTAAAATAGAGGATGGGAAAATTGCTGAGAGTCGAGCTAGAAGGACCAAAATACTTGGAGGGTTATCCCCAAGTTAAGGAATTGTTGAAGAAAGTCAGATGGATCTGTTTTATTCAGAAATTTAAAGGGTATAACAAGGAGGTGACCAAAACTTTTGCGAGGTCCTTTAATGGACAAACAGTGGAGGTTGGAGACTTGAAATTTACAGTGACCGAGGCCACAATGGTAGCTTCCACGGGCCTACCTCAAGAAGGAGAAAGGTGGTTTAAAAATAGAAGCGTGGATGATCAAATCTGGAGAACCATGCTACAAAACCAAGGTATGGATACCATTGTATTTACAAGAGGCATCCCTGTGCATGTATTAAAACAGGAATGGTCTAGTCTATTGTTAGTCATCCAGAAATTTATCACATGTGAAGGTCATTTTGGCTCTATGTATATGTATCATGTCAGGCTGATGATGAATTTCATATATGGTCACACTCTTAATTTGCCGCATTTTCTGCTATCAAGTTTGAAAAGGATGAGTGTTACGGTTCAAAAACATGCAGGCAATATTGAACCTCATCTTTACCATCACGGGCTCATAAAAATCCTTATTGAGGATCAGTTGAAGAAAACTAAGCATACATGGGAACAATTCCTTACAAGAAACTATTTCCAAGAACCGTCTGAGGCCTCTGGAAGTAGTCCACCAAAAGTTCCAAGGAAAAGTAGGAGGAAAGAGAAAAATGTTGTATACCAAGACTCCCCTACAAAAGAAATTCAAGAAACTGTCCAAAAAGAAGAAGAAGACCAAGCTAAGAGTAAGAAACAAAAGAAAGAAAAAGGCAAAAGTACCATTCAAGAGATCTCTCCATCCCCTGAGCAATCCTTAGAAGAAGATTACCAGCCTCTGTCAGAAAGACTAATAGATCTTCAAGCTGCTGCCATGGCCAAGAAAAAGCAAAAAGGAAAACAAAGTATGAGTTCATCCTTGAGAAGGAGCTCTAGGCTAAAAGGGAAGTGGAAGAAAACCAAGGGAGATCAGTCTCACTTTATTGATTTGAGTGAAGAGGCACTTGAGAAATCTCCAGCTTAGCCAAGCCTTGAATCAAGTCCTCCACGTGAGGAAAGCCCTTTTCGGCCGGAAGGAGAGAGTAGTCCTCCTCCACCAGATTTTGAGTTTAGACAGAGAAAGTCACCTGAGGTAGATCCTAGTTAGCAAGAAGTATATAATTACCTGGAATCCTTAGAACAATCAGCTACATGACCAAGTACCTCTCTACCACTTGATGCACAAGTTCAGTCTTTGAAACAGGAAGTATTTGAGCTAGAAGTCCTAAATAGACATATCATACAAGAAAATGAAGCACTTAAAGAGCAGGGTAAGGTAGACAAGATTGTCCATGATAATACTATGGTTCATTTAGGACTGTGGCAAAAGAAGAACAGAAGACTGAAGAAGAGATGCAAAAAGTTAAGCAGAGCATTGATTAACCTCAAGTTCAAATGTCTAGTTAGAAAGCCAAGGATGATGATGATGATGGCATCAAAGAAGAAGAAAAGAGGACTAGATGTCCTTGCAGAAGCCTCAAAACATGTGGACTAGAGGGAAATAACTCAATTTTGGTTGCATGAGGACATGCAACACCTTCACAGTGGGGGTATGTTGAGCCTCAAACCTGCACCTTCCTATACACCCTCTCAGCCTTCTTTTTCCACTCACTTCATTCACCCAGTTGTTAAATCATTGCATTATAGTCTAAAAAGGACTTTTTATATGGTTTTCTGACTATGCTTATGACTGTTGTTTAGTTTAATTTTTTTGTTCATGCAGCTGCGGAAACTTGTCATTTTCCGCAGCCAGCACAGGTTTCCGCAGCTAGCACAGGATTCCGCAGCTATTTTGTTAAAATCTATGCTACATGTGTCCTATGAAGAAACGAGCTACATGGGCAAGCTCCAGGTGGTGGATACATGGAACGTGTCCCTTCGAATCAGCCAAATCATCCATGGAAGGTCACGGTCAACGAAAGTCAAAGACAAGGCCAACCAAAGAGTTCAGTGGTCGCACGTCACTGTTTTGAGCACGTGAATGTTACGTGGCACAGTCCTCATCTCACGAAGGAACCAAGACACCTGGAGATCGTTCCCAAGACCTGAATCCAACAGCTAAACCACTCTGAAGATTTAAGAGACATGATGACAGTTACACTAGATCTCGGCTGAAGGGATCTACGTGTCTTTAGCAATGCAGTTAATAGCGTAGGAGTCTGTTAATTAGATGCAGCATTTTGGCATTATAAATAACGCGTCGTTGAACGCTGTAAAAAAAACGCTTTTGGATATGTGTGAATTCTGAACTATTATGTGATTTCCGAACTGCTATCACCCCACTGTTTTTTATATGCTTTTGTTTTAATACATGAGAAGACTTTTCTGAGTTCACCCGTGTGATCACTTGTTGATTGGTTGAAGTGGCAGAGGGCCCCTACACGCTGAAGCGTTGTAAAGTTTTCATTTAGTTTCATTATGTTTGTTTTTATCATTAGCTTGTACATAATATATTGTTTGATGTTTTTGCTGTTTATATTTTCACCTTTGTTTTCTTAGAGCTGTCAACTAATCAGTGCTTTTCTGCAGGTTTTCTTAGGCAGCCCGGGCAATTTTTCATCTTTTTGATAACTTTTTGCATATGTGATCATCTTTTCCTTCCTGCTAACTTTCATTTTCTGAAGTTTAAATTCAGCATTGTCCTTTTCAAGTTGTGGTTTGCTTATTTATTTTTCTTCTATTTAGATATCATACTGCTCACCAGTTTATGTTTTCTTTCTATGGTCAAGTGACTTTATCAGCAAAAAATCAGAATATTACTAACTGTAGAGTGACTTAGTTATCATATTGCTTACTCATGGTTGCTTTCCAGAAGGTAGATTGAGCTGAATGGTAAAGGACCAGCAGAGTTCAAGTAATGTGACTAGTTTCTTTTATGCAATTTAATTTCTTGTCATTTAGGTATCATATTGCTTGACTTGTTCATGATTACTTTCCACAAGGTAGATTGAGCTGAAGGGTAAAGGATTTGAAGAGTTCAAGTAGTGTGATTAGTTTCTTTTATGCAATTTACTTTCTTGCCATTTAGATATCATATTGCTTGACTTGTTCATGATTACTTCCCACAAAGTAGATTGAGTTGAAGGGTAAAGAATCTGAAGAATTTAAGTAGTGTAAATTAGTTGTTTTGCTTTAAGTTTGAGTTATTTTTAGTTTTTATTTTTCTTTTCATTTCGGCAGAAAGGATACTGGGCCATTGTCATTAGTTCACTATTTGATGCATTTATTCCCTTTTTAGAATTGATTTCAATTTAAGTTATTTTAAAAGCTTTCTTTTGAGCACTTTCAAGTTTGAGAAAAAATCACTGTAGAAACCATCACCATCTACATTCCATATTTCACTTTCATCCTCACCATCACACATTAGGGAAAGATACATCCAAAAACAAACTAAAAAGCTCAAAAATGACAAAAGAATAAGGAAATGGTTATCTAGTACATATAGTACACTTCACTTCGTCAGTTTACGAACCCCGGGTTGACATTTTAAATAGCAATTTAGATCATACTAAATTGACCAAACAACTCTTATAATAAATTTGAAGAAACTATAATGGCAAAAGAAGGAGTGGATGGAGAATTTTCACTATTTGGAGGAGGAGGAGATAGAGGAAGAGGTAGAGGAAATAGGGAAGTTGATAATTCTTTTGGATTCCCTATAGTTGATGAAGAAATAGATGCCAAAATGAAAAATATCTCACCTTCTGTCCTCCCAAATTTTCATGGATTAAAAAGTGAAGATCTTGGAACCTTTTTATTTGAATTTGAAGTCTTATACAAAACTTATGATTATTTACAAGACTTTGAAAAACTCAAATTGTTTCCTTCAACATTGAAAGGAGCTGCTTTAAAAAGGATCATGGGATTAGTCACTCAGTCTATTAGAACGTGGAATGACATGAAGAAAGTGTTTTTGGACTAGTATTTGGATTATTGCATGCCTATCAATCACACATATGAAGTGTTCAAAATGATGCAAAGAGAGGATGAAAATTTGGAGGATTTAATTGAAGGATTCAACAATAACTTAAAAAGAGAAAAAAGGGATAACTTAGATCAAGATACTTTAAAAGCTCTTTTATTAAAAGCTATTAGAGATGAGTGGATAGAAATCCTTAACATGATGGGGAAGGGAGATATCTCTCAACTCCCATTAAGTGCATTGAAGAGTTATGTGTTCATATCTCAAGAGGAAAATCTAAAACTGGGAAAGGTCTAAGAGATCTTTCTCTTGTTAGAGTGAATAAGTTTGCAACTGAATCAGTGAGTAGGGAAGAAATTAGAAACATGCTTGATGAATTTAAAACAAATATTCTAGGGAGACTTAGTGAACAAATATACACCCTTAAATTACAAAACAAGCAGAAAGCTGAGACTGATGCTTTAGCTGTTTTCTGTCCCAAATGCAGAAAGAAGAACACTTTAAGAGAATGCCCTTTGGATGAAAAAATCATAGAGAGTTGTGTGATTTGTTCAGAAAACCATGAGACCAAAAGTTGTCCTTCAATTACTCGTTTTTAGGTTGTTTTTCAAGAGAAAAAAAATTCAAATCTAATAGAATCTCTTTACTTTGCCTCTAGAAGACCTTGGTAGGGGCAACAAAACCAGGGTTTTAATAGCCAAATATATATGCAGCCCCCACCAAATTGGAATTCTTGGCAGCAATCTTGGCCTCAATCTTAATCTAAAACTCAACCTTGGGCTCAAGGAATGAAAAATCCTTAAGGAAGATTCTCTCCATACTATCAATATCCTCCATCATATCCAAACTATCCTCCCCAACAAATTCCTCAACAAAATCAATGACCCCAACTTCAAAACCAAAACCCTCAACTTTCATTGCCATTTCCACAGAGACCAAATCAGTTACCTGCCAAACAATTACCAAACCCCGACAATAAAAATCCCAGAATACCTATATGGTGGAAGGAAAACAATTTCCAACTTATATGATCACCCCATTAGATCTTAATGATGTCCAACTGAGATCTGGTAGGATAATAGAAAAGAAAAAGCCTTATGTAGTTATTCAAGAACAAGGCAATTCTAAGGAAGATTCTTGATAGCAAAATAAAAGTTTTGAAGGAACATCTCCTCAAAACCATAATATTGAAAATGAAAAACAAAAAGAACCAATAAACTCAACTCCTATCATAGAGCAACCACTAGTATCCACTTCTACACCTCCTTTTCTTGAAATATTACAAGTTGATAGAGGGGTAGAAAAGCATATTATGTTTCCTAATTATGATTTTCTAGATGAATTGAAAAATGTCTATATCAAAATCCCTTTGTTACAAGCCAGTAAGGAGATTTCAATTCTAGCTCAAACAATAAAGGAATTGAGCATGAAGAAACAAAGAAGAAAACAAAAGAAGTAAAAAGAATTCAGCTAGCAGGAAAAATAGTAGACATAATCATGGGAAAAATTTCCATACAAAAATATGTAGATCCAGGAAGTCCAGTTGTAAAAACACATATCAATAGAGTTGAAATTCTAAATACATTGATTGATTTAGTAGCAGCAATAAACATCATGAGCAAACAAATCATGGAACAACTCAAACTTCCTAATCTTCTTTATACAGCTACATTACTGCAATTGGAAGATAGATCTGTAATCAAACCAGATGGTGTATTAGAAGATATTTTGGTTTCCTTAGACTCTTGGGAGTACCCTGTTGATTTTATGATCCTAACCCTAAAGAACAATCTAGGAGGACATCCACTTATATTAGGAAGACCTTGGCTGACTATAGCTAATGCTTTCATTAGTTGTAGATCTGGTGATATGTATATCGCTGATGGTAACTCAACTAAGAAATTCACCCTATATCCTCCAGCAAGAACAATCACAGAGATAGATGACAAAGAATGGATTGATGATGAAAATGATATTCAACCTCTCTTTACTATTTCAACCATTAGTGAAGAGAGTCAAATCTTAAATAGAATGGAAAATTTTGAATCATCTCCAGAATATGAGCATGATCAATTCCAAGAAAAATATAATATTGAATATTTGTCATCTAGGCATATGTCTCTTTATTCTAAGGAAGAATTTGGTAGCTCTATAGTTGAAATCTTTCCAGGGAAAACATTGAACATAAACAATAACTTGGAAAAATTACAACAGGAAAAGCTAATCAAAACTTTACAACAACATTCTTTTGCATATGCATGGGAATGCACTGACATTAAAGGAATTAGTCCTAAGACTTGTATACATCACATATATATTGAGGAAAATTATAAACCTATCAAACAACCTCAAAGGAGGATGAATCCAAATCTTAGGGAAATTGTGAAAGAGGAGTTGCAAAAATTGCTAAATGTAAACTTCATTTACCTAATTTCAGACAGCTAGTGGGTTTCTCCTCTAGTGATTGTGCCTAAACAAAATGGTAAATGAAGCTATGTGTTGATTATCGAGAGTTGAATAAAGCTACCTTGAAAGATAATTTTTCTTTTCCCTTTAGAGATCAAGTGTTAGATACATTAGTAGTTAAGAAGTATTTCTCATTTTTGGATGGTTTTAGTGGTTATAATCAGATTCAGGTAGCACCTGAAGATCAAGATAAAACCACATTCACCTGCTCATGGGGAACTTATGCCTACCAAGTACTCCCTTTTGGATTGTGCAATGCACCTGCAACATTCCAAAGAGTAGTACTAGGAATTTTTTCTGATCTAATAAATGATTGTGTAGAGGTGTATATGGATGACTTTACAATTTATGGGAATATATTTGAAGAAGCTTTAGAAAATTTGGAAAAAGTTCTTAAGAGATGTAAGGAGGCAAACCTTTCATTAAGCCATGAAAAATGTTTTATGACGTTTATAGAAGGGATTGTTTTAGGACATCACATTTCAGGAGGTTGAATTAATGTTGATAAATCTAAAGTTGAAGTAATCTCGAAATTATCAATTCCAAGTTGTCAAAAGGATGTTAGAAGTTTTCTAGGATTCACGGGATACTATAGAAGGTTTATAGAAAATTTCACTAAACTAGCATCCCCTCTCTTCAAATTACTCACCAAAGATTGTGAATTCAATTGGAATTGTGATTGCCAGTTGGCATTTGAGACCTTAAAAGAAACAAATTCTAAGGCACCCATCTTAAGAGGTCCAAATTGGAAACTACCTTTTCAGATTTCAACAGATGCTTCAGATACAACTCTTGGAGTTGTATTAGGACAAAAATATTTGATCCCTTATGCCATCTATTACACAAGCAAGAATTTGACTCCCACTGAGTTAAAGTACACTGTAACTGAAAATGAATTCTTAGTTGTTTTTTATGCGATCAACAAGTTTAGACATTACATAACAAGCTATGAAACCTTTGTTTATACAGATCACTTTGCAATTAGGTACTTAATGAATAAATCTATTACTAATGGTAGAGTTACAAGATGGTTATTACTTATTCAAGAATTCAACATCATTGTTCTAGATAGACCTGGAAAAGAAAACACAGTTGCTGATCTCTTGTCTAAAATTCAAAATATCAAAGATGACACTCCAGTTGAAGATAAATTTCTTGATGAATATCTTTTTGCAGTAACTACTCAAACCCATTGGTTTACAGATATTGCTAATTACTTAGTCATAGGAAAATTATCTTCACATTTGTTTCCTAAGGAGAAAAGAAAAATCATTCAAACAAGTGCAAGTTACTCATGGATTACTAATGAATTCTATAAAATAGGTCCATATCTCATGATCAAAAGATGTGTTTGAGAAGATGAAATGCCTGAAATTCTTAAGGCATGTCATGATGAACCTTGTGGTGGAAACTTTGCTGACAAAATGACAGAATATAAAATCCTTCATTTAGGATATTATTGGCTCTCCATCTTCAGAGATACCAAAGAATATGTCAAAAGGTGTGACAGCTGCCAAAGGGTAGGGAAACCTTCTCCTTTAGATGAAATACCGCTACAAACTCAAGTACTCATTGAACCTTTTGAAAAATGGGCCTTGCAAATATGTAGTTAATTTTCTTTTTGAGGACATCTTCACTTGTTTTAGTGTTCCAAGAGAAATCGTGATAGATCAAGGATCTCAATTTACATCTAAAATGGTGGAAAGACTTGTGGAATAATACAAGGTAAATCATAGAAAGTCTACTCCTTATCATCCACAAGCAAACAGTCAAGTTGAATCTACCAATAATGTGCTTGAAGGAATTCTCACTAAGACTATACATCTACACAAAAGAGATTGGACATAAAGGCTTCCTGAAGCCTTATGGGCCTACAGAACTACATGGAGGAACACACCAAGACATACTCCCTATGAGCTTGTTTATGGGAAGCAAGTCCTATTCCCTATAGAGTTCCAAATCAGAACCTTCAAGATGGCAATCCAATTGGGACTAAATTTATTAGAATCACATAAACATAGATTGGAGCAAATCAATGAGCTTGATAAAATCAGGCAAGATGTAGTTCAATGAACCAGTTTAGTCCAATAGTAAAGGGCTAAATGGCATGATAAGTATATCAAGGAAAAGAATTTTTACGTAGGGGATTGGGCACTTTTGTTCGATTCAAAATTCGAAGATTTTCAAGGGAAGTTTTAGACTCATTGGCTTGGGCCATATGAGATTGAAGAAGTCCTTAATAATGGAGCAGTGAGAATAAAGACAATATATGAAAGAAAGGTACCTCTTTTTGTGAATGGTCATCAGTTAAAAATATATCATAAGCCAATTTCAAGAGAGGATTTTGTTAGAATTTTCCAAGATAACACTGGAATGATGTTGGTGAAGAAGAATTATTCTTCTCCACTAACTTAGTTTTTCCTATATATATATATAACATAAAAAAAAAATATATAAATAAAAGGTATAAGTATGAAAACCAATTGTTCGTTGGCATACTTATACAAGAAATATAGGGTGAAAATCTTAGATTTCTGACATCTTATATTTCCTATTTTCTTTTTGTAATAAGTAGTGACAGAAAGCTACATTCATTTGCAGTTCCTAATCTACAAATTCATTTCATTTCACTTCACTTTCATTCCCTTTCATTGTTATATTCCATTTCCATTTCATTTCACATTCATTTTCCATAGCCATACTTCATTTTTATCATGTTTTGTAGCTAATTCCATTCCGCAGCTAATTTGATTCTGCAACTATAACTCATTCCGCATCTTTGTTCCAAACAAATGATGATTGCAAGGAATTGAAGAATCTTGTTTTTGAAGATCGATATGCTAAAAAGAGTATCTGCAGATCAACATCAAAGAAAACAACAAACGAAAAGGTTAAGTTCTAAGAGGTAAAGTGAAAAAAATTATTTCAAATAGCAAGGTTAGAACATAAAGCATATATAATATGGGTATTCATATGTTTCCTTGACGAATCATCATTTGATTTTATTTCACTCTCCATCGTACTACATATTTGCCACATGCTCTATGATTTTTCACATAACGGCCCATAATTAACTCCCTCATTTTTTTTATTGGTCATGACTATGACGTGACATACTTGTCCACGTTTCTCCAAAACCCCTACCATCTACTTTTTTCATACAAATCCACAGTCCCTTTCACCATATTCGCAGTCAATCCATTTCATAAACCATGAAGGGTAATTCTGAAGGTTAAAGAACTCTGTGTAGTAGAAGGCATGGGGCTAATTGTCAGGTCAGGGGCAGTAGGAGTGAAGTATATGGAAGGATACACATAGCTCAAGGAAATGTTGCAGAAGGATGGATGGCTCAAATTTTTCGAGAAATTTGATGGTTTTCATAAGGAGATTACAAAATCCTTTGCTAGATCTTTTGATGGCACAAAGATAGAAATTGGAGATATTAAGTTTGCAGTAACTGAGTCATTCATAACCGAGGCTACAAAACATCCAAGGCATGGTGAAAGATGGTTCAAAAACAAGGAATTCCATAGTGAATCATGGAAAGTAATACTTAGAAACCGAGGAATGGATGTCTTTGTTTTTAGAAAAGGAATTCCCATTTTAGCTCTTAAAAGTAAGTGGAGGAACATGCTTTTGATATTACAGAAATTTATCACCTATGAAGGGAGATTCGATTGCATGTACGTCTACCATATCTATTTACTGATGAATTTCCTAGAAAACTGAGAAATCAATCTCCCTTTATTCCTACTAAATAGTTTAAGAAGGATGGCCTCAAATGTGCAAAAGGAAATAGAGTTCATAGATACAACCATGTATCATTATGGGTTGATAAAGATATCGATTGAGTTTTATTTAAAAGGCATAGGAGATACCTGGGAGAATTTCCTCATTAGAAACCATTTCGAAGAAGCACCAGAGTCACCTAAAGAAGATAATGTTAGAAGCAACAGAAGAAATAAGACTGGTATAACTATTAAAGACAGACCTGAGTCTTCATTACAGAAAAACAATGAAAAATTAATCTTTGAAGAACTGAAAGAAACCATGAAGCAACTCAGAACAAGAGGAAAAATAAGAAAGGAGAAAAAGGTCACAGAGGAGGAGAATGTAAGTCATACACAACCTAGAATAAGTTCTAGACTCTGAGGTTTGGTAAAGAAAACATTGTCAAAAGGGACAGAGTTTATAAACTTATAGGAATCCCCAAAAGCATCTCCTGTTAACATCCCTTCTGCACACAATCCTCAAAATTCTCCTGATCATCATTTTGAAGGTAGCCCAAGCAGAAGATCTCCAGGCATAGACCCAGTGCAACAACAAATATATGATTATATAGAATCAATGGAGACGAGAAGTGCCACAATGAACCCAGAACCTTCTGCCAATCCACAAAAACCTCTAATTGACTCTCTCAAACAAGAAATTTATGAATTAGAGATATTGAATAGACATATCAAACATGAGAATGAAACCTTGAAGGAAAAAAATAAATTGGACAAGGCAATTCATGATAATACCATTCTGCATCTAGGACTGTGGTATAAGAAAAATAGAAAGTTGAAAAGAAAGAATAAGATTATGAATAGAATAGTCATTAACCTTAAGTAAAGGCTTCTTATGAGAGAACCCAGAATGATAGTCACTTCAAAGAAGAACAAAAGAAGAAAATTGGATGTACTAGAAAAGGTGTCTAAGAAAATGCATTAGAGAAGAAGAACTCACATTTTTGGCAAATTGCATGAGGACATGCAATGATTTTGCAGTGGGGGTACGTTGAATCTCAGAATTACCTTCTCCTTGACATTTGTTCTCACCATTTTATATCATTTTCTCATAAGATTACGGATCAAATCAATGATAAATGATGGGTTTTGTCTTAGGAAAGCATTAAAATGATCACCATATTATATTTTCATGTTCTTGCTATTTTAATAAATTTTTGCAAATTAGCTACAGAACGCAGCCTATTTTGCAGCTAACTGTGGATTTTGTAGCTACTCTCATCGTTTGGCAGGTTACATGTGTCAACTGAAGAACTGGGCCACATGGGCATTTCTAGAATCATCTCCACATTGATTCTATCCTATTCACTCGGTCCATATTGACCGAAAAGCGTGCCTAAAGTCATGGTCAAAGGTGGAGTCAAATACGTCATCTAGAAGTAGTCAAACTCTTGATTTTCTCTTTCACAGCTAATCAAGAGTCTAACAGTTCTGTTGAAGAGTTAATTCAAATCAAGCCACCTGTAGCTGATTAGAAGTTGGATAGTCCTATTAGAAAATCAAATTACACCACCTGTAGCTGATCAGAAGTTGAATAGTCCTAATACTATTCGTAGCCACATGTAGCAAGTTTTTCTCTTTAAACAGATATGTTATTTTCCTATAAATACTGGTTGCATGAAATCAAGAAGTAGTTAGAAGCTAGAAGGAATTATAGGATTTTTTCTAATACTCTGTATTCAAACTTCGTTTTGTTCATAATACAAACTTCTTTTTGTCAATGGCGGTTTAAAGTGTATCTTTAACTAGCTAAAGTTCCAGCCACATCAGTTGTAGAGGGCCCCTGCACTGAAGGAGGTTTTTGAATTGTTGTTTTCAGTTTAATTTGTATTACTATGTTTCAACAAGTTTGTTTTCTCTAATTTAGGATGATGTTTCATTTTATTTTATAACCAATAGTATAAGGATAAAATCACAACTGTGTAGCCTTGTTCTTCTGAAATATTTTATGGGAAAATGGATGAATGAAGATTGAAGTAATAAGAACACACATTTGCTTAGTTTCTTACTCTTTTGTTACTCATTTTCTTAGCACAGAATTGTCAATTCGCTGTATTAATAGCTGTTCTCAAAAACCATTTCAAAATAATGATAATTATAACTTAAATGGTTAAATATCTAATTCATGCAGTGATTGAATTTACTCAGTACATTGTTAGTTTTAGATGTTTTTACTTTCAGGTCCTTACTTAGTTGCATCACTTGACATTCCAAAAAATAATTTCAAGGAGATTGATTCCATCATATTCCAAGATTGAATGGTTGAATGTTTACATGAATGCAATCACTGAGTTACCTTCTACATCAATATTACTTTTGGCTTTAATAATTAGATCCATGGATTAGGAATAATGATAAGATAAGATAGATGCTCCATTTTCTTATTAGGTTCTAACTAGTTAACAAATTCTTAGTCCATTTTTAGGAGATTAGACTAACTTAGGAACCTTTCATTTCTTTAAAAAATCATTAGATCCATCTAAATATCTCATAGATTGTATATTCTTAGACATCAAAGAACAGAAACCCCAAAATAAACATAAAAATACAAAACAAAGAAGTAAGATAAAATTCAACTAAGCACATATAGTGCATCACACTTCATCAGTCTACAAACCTCCGTTGATAATTCATGCAAGTAATTTAGGACACTAAATTGACTAAACACCTTGTACATGATCTGCACATGGCTTCATTGGAAGTTATATTTCACTTGAAGGAGGATATTGTTTCTCGAGTATAGTAGGAAATTTTGTATTGTAAATAAATAAATGAAAATAGTAAAGAGAAAAATAAGTGCTTTTGTGAAAACCAGCTTGTCTGGCACAACTAGACAAGGACTTTTCTTGAAAACAAGGTAACTGATAGGCAAGGTTCCCAATAAATTTTGTAAATTTTTATGACTTCTTCAAATCATGTATCTTTTAAGTCATTATGTTTATACTCAAGTTGGTTTATGTGGGATCCCTTAAGGCCCACCTGGCCACAAGCCTTGTCCCATCGACATCAGCAAATTATCTAAGACCAAGGCTAGGGTTAGATAAGGTACCTAGGAGCATATATGCCTTAATGGAAGGTATCCTTGTCATCTACTAAGGAAATACATCAATGTTTCTTGGTAGATGAATTATACAGTCCATTCAACTTCTACAAATCCATTCATGGCTAGTAGAATCTACCTAGTGCCTTGATTCCCATTGACATCAAAGGTGGGATATCTCGCATTGGTTAACGATCTCCTCAATGATCAGTAATACAATGATTATTTCTTATGTTCGACATCGACACCATTTATTCACATATACAAGATTTCACATGGGTGTGTAGTGGTTGAAGACTATATGGTTTTGTGATCTCAACACAAATTTGCTGTAGTTTGGATTTTTGTATCAACACTTCCATTGTCATTTACAGTAGCAGTCACCTTTTCTCAGTTTCTTGGGGACATTCAAATCCTCAAGCATGGGGAAAAAGGGGACCTTTGGCTCATCCTTCAGCCTTCCTCAGCAGGTCACATAAGCTCCAACCATTCCATCATTCACTTCATCTTGCAACATCGAGCACATCAACAACAAAGGTAAAACTTGAGGTAAAGTTGGCTTAAGATTCTTTAATTCATTAGAGATTTAAGAATTATTTGATGATTAACCACCACATATTTTGTATATTTTGTTTTCCACATACCCTTCATTTGAAAAATCCCCATTCATAATAGAATGCATGATACTCTAATAAGGTCATAATCATGAAAAGAAAAGTATATTGGTTCATTTAGATAGAAGGAGTAACTATAGTTCCTTCTCCTCCTACATTCACACATATTGTCAGTTGAATGTATGCAATAGAGGATGAAGTCATTGCTTCCTTTCATAAAGGAACCATTCATAAGCATTGGCCTCGCAAAACAGAGTATTAAAGCACCAATTTACATACTTACTATTTCCATTTCCACCTATCATATCATTCATCATTTCCTCCTATCATATCTTATGTTTATCCTCAATTTGTATCGCTCTCAAAATAAAATCTATGGCATTCAAATAAGAATGGTGTTGCTCCACAAGAACCAACAGCCTCAAATCTTCACGCAGTGTTGCTCCACAAAAACCAACCTTTCCCAAAGCCATGATGCCATAAAATTTATAAATGAGAAAAGTACTTGTTTGCATGAGGACATGCAAATCCTCAGGCATGGGGAGATGTTGGGCCTTAAATATCCCCATGTTTTCATCATACAATACCGCCATTCATAACCTATATTCATGTAATTTTAACCCATTTCATACCATAATTCCATCCCTTGCCACAAAATACATATCTTACACTCTATGGTTGGTTATCATTAGTTTTCTTGGCTCTTATTTTATTAAATATTATTTTTCCATGACTTTCTAATGACGGTTTTTCTAGGTTCCTTTTTTGCAGGGTTCCATCACCGAAATTCTTCACAAGCCAGTTAAACTAGTTACTACAAGGTTGAGTATGGAATGAAATTTTTGTAGGTGAAACTATGAAGTTTGTGATCAAATGGTGAAGAATCTTGACATTCTAAGACTTGCATCATGCTAAAAATACCCTCTTTCATATAACCAATAAACTGTTCAGCAAAATTCGTCACCAAAAGGAAGTTAATGTCAAAACAATTCTTAAGTACATAATCTTAAGTACAAAATTGGTGAACATGAATGGTTTTTGTTCTGAATGGTTTTGGTTTTGAATAGGTCAACCATGTGGAGGAACATGATTTGAATAAATCGCGTCATGCTCAAACAAGCAGCAATTTTGTTACAAGACAACACAACTCAACCTAATTTAGTTTAGGATCCTTCATGAAGATACATGCAACTCATCGAGCATCGATTTCATGAGCCCATCATAGCCATCAGTTAATAAATTTTCTATGTTAAGATCTTTGCTAGTTTAGCTTTGTTCCATCGAATATCTTCTTAAAGACCCGATGAGTTGAGATTAGGGGGGAAGCCAAGTAATTGAGTAATGATATTGTTGTAATTGTTGTAATGCTCCAAAATTATTGATTACGAAATTATGTTATTCCAGACTTTGTATGCCATCATTTTGATTTAATACAAGTTCTAGCATGCGTTCCACTGTGAGTTATTTATGATTGTGTTTTGATTTACATTTTAATGAGTTAGTTTTTCTTGCTCCAGGAGTGGCAAGGGCCCACCACCTCTGGAAGCAAGTTCTACAACCAGTATAGATATTAGGATTAAGTTTGATCATTATTTAGTAGTGTACATGTTTGTTTGAGAAGGTATTATTCAGATTTTTAAATTGTCATTTTTATTTTGTACTTAAATTTGTCCTCTGCTCTATAAACACAAGTTGAAAGTTATATATTTCACTTCTCGATTGGTAGCAATCAGCAAATGTTTCATTGGGTAATGATCCTTAACATGTCACTGATGTAATTAGATAACACAAAAGTATTTTTGGAGCACTAATAATTCAAGGGTATGCAGGGATTGAATATGATATCTCATATTTCGAAATGGAATTAAGTTTATGCTATGTTTAATTATGAATCTTGTAGCATTATGTTCGTATGAAAAAACACTCACGGGTGTTTAATTTCGAACTTGTTGATTCTGAATCCAACATGGTCAGAGGAATATTGAATTAGAACTGAAATGTAGTTTGCAATAAAAGTAGGTTTTCTGAGTTTGATTGGAATAAAGTGAATTTAGAATAGTAAATTAATTTTGTGAAATGATTTTCTGAGTTTTAGTTTAGAACAATTTTTGGTCCTTTGAATTTGAGTATGTTACTATAGTCAGTATGGAATATCAATTTAAGGTTTTCATTACTTAGTTTCTTTTGAGCATTTGAAGAATTAAATACTTGTTGATTTGTTTTATCACCTGAGATTTAGCTTAGTAGTTAGATATCTTTTCCATTAGAAGATTTCTTGTTTTTCATAGCATAATCATTTCTTTGTAAGAGAAAGTTTGAGTGTGAATTCGATTGCGAAAGTAGATATATCTCTTTAATGAAGATTGATTTGGCTTTCATTTACTTTTGAGTTTCGATTATGAGTTTCCTGATTATGAAGAGTGATCTTTCTTTCGAATGATTTATTTCATTTAGATTAGGAGTATTGAATGGAAGGTTTTTCATAGATTAAGTTGCAATTAGTTTCTTTTAATAAGATATTTCAAGTTAGAATTTCTATCATAGGCGTTCTTTTCGAGAAAGTGTATGGTGTTTTCTTTTAAGAATTTCTTTTATAGCAGTAATTGGTGTTCTTTAATAAAAGTAAAATAATTAATTGATTCTGTACTCTAATTTAGGTTAGATGCTCTGATTCTACGTTACCTGCGCTTGTGCCTCGAAGCTTACGAGCCCCAGATTGATAATTTAATGTTGGAATTATTACACATATAATTTCCCCAATGATCCCTTGAGTTTAATATTATTCCCTTGGGTTCATAATCCCTTGGGGTTTTAGTGTTAATGCGTTGGGTTTATTATTCTTTTGGGTTTATAATATCATGGTTAACCATGGTCCAACATTGCATTGTGACAAGGATTGTCTCTCTATGGAAATCAACCATGGTCAACTATGGCCAACCATGTTTATTTTAGGTTTTATAACATTAATATCAGGGTTTATATACCTTGGGTTTATAATTTTTACCACTTAGGTTTATTATTCCCTTGAGTTTATAATATCAATCCCTTGGTTTTATTGATGTAAGGGTTCATACTCCTAGGGTTTAATATTATTCAACAATGGTTAACCATAATCAACCATGTTCAACCATGGTCAACCATAATCCAATGTCACATTGTGACAAGAATTGATTTAATATGAAAATCAATCATGCTCAAACATGTTTATTTTAGTATTTTTAATATTTATCTTAGTGTTTTTATAGCTTGGGTTTATAATATTAGTCGATTGGGTTTAATATTATTCACTTGGGTTCATAATCCCTTGGGGTTTTAGTAATAATCCCTTAGGTTTATAGTATGAGTCCCTTAGGTTTATTATTCCCTTAGGTTTATAATATCAATCATAGTCAACCATTGTCAATAATAGCTAACCATGGTAAACCATAGTTGAATGCCACATTGTGACAAGGATTGTCTCACTATGAAAATAAAACATGTTTATTTTAGAGTTTATAATATTTATATTAGGGTTTACCAATGTTGGGTTTATAATATTAGTCCATTGGGTTTTATATTATTCCTTTGGAGTTTTACTATTAATCCCTTGGGTTTATTATTAACTTGGGTTTATAATATCGCTCATGGTCAACCATAACCAAGCATGGTCAACCATGGTCGGATCTCATATTATGATAAAAATTGTCCCCATATAAAAATCATAGACCGTGGTCAACCATGGTTGATCATAGTCAACCATGTTTTATAAAATCAAACATGGTCAACCATGGTGCATCATGGTCAAGCATGGTCAATTTTAGGTTTTTAGTATTAATCATAATGGTTTGTTATTGATTTGGGTCAAACATGGTGAATCATAGTCAACCATGCTCAAATGTCACTTTGTCACAAAGATTGCCTCAATATGAAAATCAACCATGACCAATCACGGTCAACCATGATCCAATGTCACATTGTGACAAAGAATTAATTATTATTATTAATTACTATCATTATTAATTATTATTATGTAAAAATGAATTAATATTATTATTTAATAATATTTAATTAAAAAAATATTATTGTGTTAACACTAATTAACTATTAATTATTATTAGCAAATTATTATTATTATTATAAAATAAATAAAATAAGAAATATTTATATTTTTTCTAAAAGCAATATTCAAATTTACTTTCCTTCTTAATAAATAAGTAATATATTTATTTTACATTTCCAAAAAATGAATAAATTATTATTATTATGTTATTATTATATATTAATGAATTGTTGTGTCATAGATATAAATAAAGCCTTATGCGTATATCAATCACATTTACTAAGATAATTATTGTTATTAAGATTGTTATTGTTAATTAATACAGGTAATATTTTTATCGGTTAATATTACCACATTAGATCTCAATTTCACAACCTTTGTTACAACACTGACCTTCCTAGCCTTTTACAATGCCAAAATTATAGTGAACTCGGGAGGCTTCTCTCCAAGCTTTTTGAGCATAGGAATAAAATCTTAAATCAAAATAAATTAATTGTCTTTTAGGTCCGATAGATCATTATTTGGTCTCAGTGGACGTTAACCAACCACCACCATCAATCATCATCATTAAATATTTAAATTATATTAAATAATTTAAACTAAATAAGATTAAATAAAATATTATACAATAACTAATATTATTGCAATAATAATATAATAATAAATAAAATATATAAATATACAAGAATACGGTTGTATTATTTATAGATATTAATAATCATAAATAATTGGTCTTTAAAAATACACATAATAATTATTAATGTAGTTGATATCACCTTATTGGCTTATATCAACCACATTGGAAAATGTTGTTGTTTATGTGCTTCATATACAACTTATATCAACCATATTAACAAATGTTGTTGTGCTAGTTGTACTATATTTAACAGAGAAACAATACACATCAAACTCCATTCATGATTGGTAACTACATAGGAAACCAATAACGTATCTTTCTAAGATTTATTTCAATGCTTTCATTATGGTGTCCCTGAGTGAGACTGATCTGCGCATACAAGTTTAGAGACTCAACGCCCATATTTTATGACGCATTTCCCACTTACAAGGAATGAACTCACTATATTCAATGGGCGTCATTTCTGAAACCACCTATTTATTCACTCGCTCAATTAACTAGACACCGGAGGCCCATTCTCGACTAAACCAAGCCAATTAATTTGGTTCCAGCTGCAAGTTAAGTCGTAGTATAAATCTTCTACGATGGCCAACTGACTCGAGGTACGAGAAAGGTTCTGTTTCAATTTCTAAAACTATGGGGAGGATACACCATGATTCAGCACATTCAATGTTTCCCATAGATGGGCGACCTACATTATTTCGTTGTAGGTTCCAAGTTTCAAAAAACGCATATTTAAAGGAGGTGATGTTTTTGCTACAAAAATATTGAAAATTCCAGCATGATTTTAACAAAACTCTACTAATTATTGGAAATCTTGGTTATAGTGGTAGAGCTTCAGGATTGTAATATCCCTAACAACCAAATAATCAATCGATGTGGCATGTCTAGGTGTTCTAGTTAAAAATAATTACAATCAAACACTGAACACAACAGGATGTGGAAATACAACCTTTATTTATATTAATAAATGAAGACAATGGTACATGCCCATAAAATAAATTTCAAACCCCTGCAATGGCATGCATGATTGCTTATCAAAAGAAAAGACAAATGCACTGAAGCACAAGCATGGACCCTGAATGGATCTACCAGACACAATAACATCCATGGAGTTTTCGTCCCTGGGATCAAACTAGAACTCACCACTCCAAGTTCTCAATAAAAACACAAGATAGATAAATCCGAATGATCCAAATTATTATCTTCTATCCCCTTTTATAGGCTTGATGCTCTCTCTAAAGACCCTATTTTATTATTTTTCCCTTGAAAACCGAAGGCAAATACCATGGGAAAATACCACCGTAAATACCATGGATAGATTCTGTCTATTTTGACGAGATCAAGAAAGTGAATATTACAAATCCTCCTGCCCAAAGATTGCTTGCCCTCAAGCAATTCACTACTATCCACAATAGAAGCATTGATACAAGGATCCTATACAACCCAGTGTGTTATTCCATACCTCCATGCTACATGATCCTAAATGGATCCTTCAATACCTGGATCCCAAACGATCCTCTCACCAATCCCCCCTCGATAGATTCATCTAGATCTCAAACAATCCTTCGACCAATCTTGGCCCTAATGGATTCTTCTGGATCCTAATGCCACCTAAGTCCTGGGTCCTGTGGGTTATGGTACCATCTCAACCCTCCATCAATGCCCGTGCTTAAGTGCCCAACTTGCATTATGCCCTTGGCTAAGAGCATCCCATCAATAGAGTTCCAACTGATAATATCTCGCCAATCCATCTTGTGGGAAGGATATAATGCATGAATGTCCACACATGGAATAAGTCTACCATGCTGATGTTGCTTGATGCTCAACTCATGTTGCTCCACCCGATCACCTAACATGATCCATTCGTAGAACTCTTCTCTGCTATCTCTAATGTATAAAGACTGGTTTGTAGTGTTGCAAGCCTTATCTATGTACTCCTGTAGAGGGATGCTCTTGAACTCATAATTGTGTTCCTCTTGTTTCCTAGTGAGGGACTTGAGACATTCCTCTACACTAGACAGTTTGGCTGCTGACTCAGCACATACCCCTATGAAATTCTCAATTTTTCTGTTATCTTGTAAGATAGTGTCTCTGACTGTCTAGACTCTCGTCTTCAACATCATAAGATATATCTTGAAATGTGTGACATTTGCCCAAAATTCCTCTACGAGAAATTCTAGTGCCCTGCTAAATCTCTCTATACCTGTTTGCACCGAATGCCCCACGTCCACAGCTTCAACTTAAGCCTTTGACCAAATCTCTATAAATGGTTCATCCTCCACATTATATCTATCATGTTCCTCCTCAATATCATGCTCATCATTTCGATTCACTAATGTTGGCTTCTCACTCAAGTTTTCTTGGTATCCCACATCTATGAAGACAATATGTTGTTCATCTTCTCCTGTTGTCAAACATAGATGCACTAGTGGAGTGTTATCTATACTTGATTGCTCATATTCTTTATGGACATCCTCCCAGATACCTATGGACTCAGTTGTATAATAGTCTACCTTATCAACACCATTAGGTAACATTTCCTCACGTACTTTTGAATGCTTGTCATCTTGCAAGTCTCCCTGAATAATATCGTGTTGCTTCTCACCATCTCGGAGATCAATAGATCCAACTATGGAAGACTTCCCATGATCTGTAAGAATCTCCTCTTGTTTTGTCGTTGCTGACTCCTTCCTATCATTTAGACATGAATGGTTAGGTGTCCATGGTCCCTTGCAGATAAAGAATAGTCCTCTCCTTCTTAGTAAATTCTTGTTGCAAGTTTTGTTCTTACTTCCTCCATCGATCCTTCTCAAGTCCTTCCTAGTCAATGTCTTTATGAGAAAATCTATGTTTTGCCTGATCAACATCTCGACTAGATCATAGGTGGTTGGTGGTACCATTGGTTTCTTCCTCCAAATGGCCAACAATTTGGATCTTAGTAGCTTGCATATGTTGGCATCTCCTTTTAAAAACAGGGACAAAATTTTTTGCATGCATGTCTTGACATGGCCTCAATGAGCTGATGTAATACTAGTGTAAAATTTTTGGAGCAATTGAAATATCAACTCATCACACTCCAGATTTAGGATGAATATGCTAGAGCTGAACTCTGCCATTAGTTATAGAATTGTGTGTTGATTTAGAAAGGTAGGACACATGATGTTGTCCAACCCTTGAATGGTTTCTACTATCAGTTGCAATATCTCCCTCATGATATCATTGTTGTAAAGTGTTAGTGGCAATGTGTTATGAAACCAGCTCACAATAAGATAGAAAAGAGAGATAAACACCTTAGAATTTAGCCTCTTCGAGGGGGCAACCTCCTTTACATTACGCAAATGAACAATTCTTGGATGATACAAATGACAAGACCTCATTTCTATATATAGGAGTCTAAGGGATCATAATATAATCAAAGCCGACATAACAATAATAATGTAAGGGCACAATAATAACAATAGTGGGCTTCTATGGGGCACAATAATAACAATATGGGGACTACATGGGCACAATAATATAATAAGGGGGTTGTACTAATAGCGATAAGGGGTTACACTAGTAGTATAGGGACCTAACATGCCCCTCCTTCAAAAAGTGTTGTCCTCAACGCTTGAGTAGGTCTTCATGCTTCTGTATAAAATTCTTGTCCTCCCATGTGGAATCTTCAGTGGGTAAGTTCTTCCACTTGATGGGATACTCTGAAATTGATCAATTTCGTAGTTGTTGGGTTCTTGTTTCCGTGACTGCTCCAGGTTCCAATATGATTTTTCCTTCCTCGTCAACTTCTGGCAATATTGTTTGCACTGGGATCTTCTGCAACTTTTGAATGAGTGGCCACACTTCTTCGCCTTCTTCCATTCATCCCTTGCTTCGTTTATCCAATCTGATTGGATAATGGAAATAGCAAAAAACAATGCTTCCATATCCTCATCCTTTTTTTGAGAGGGCATCTCTAACAACATTTTGCTTCCCTTTTTTGTAGATAATTTCAAAATCATAACCCAACATATTTGTGACCCATTTTTTCTGTTCTTCTAAAGATAATATTTGTTCTAAGAAGTATTTAAGACTATCATGATCCATTTTTAAGGTCGCCATGTCTTCCCATTAGGTAAGGTTGCCATTTCTTAAGTGCATGTAGTGTTGCCAACATTTCCTTCTCATAAATAGCTTGCTTGATATGTAGCCGTAAAAATACCCAATCACCTACACCAAAAATTCTTTCACGACGATGTTGATCTGCCTGATGTTTCATTTGATTCTACACCAAAGTGGCATTATCCTTTAAAAGTTGGAGAACCTATTGTTGATGCTCGATGTGATCTTTCACTGCTTGAATCTTTTTCTTCTTACTATGTCCTTCTATCTTGAGAGTTTGAGGAGAGGTAATTTCTTCCAATGCATTACAAGATATGGCCAGATTCATTTCTTGATGCCCGATGTGATCTTTCACTTCTTGAACATTTTCTTCTTGATATGTCCTTCTATATTGATAGTTTGAGTAGTGGTAAAGACGACCAATGCATTATAAGATATGGTCAAATTCATTTCTTATTTCTCGATGTGATCTTTCACTTCTTGACCCTTTTTCTTCTTGATATGTCCTTCTATCTTGAGTGTTTGAGGAGTAGTAATTCTTGTCAATGCTTTACAAGATATGGTCGGATTCATTTCTTCTTTCTCTGGGGTTGGTTCCTGGTGTATATCCTCTTCTTTTGACGTTTCTTAATCATTTTCTTCCTCCTCTTCATAATCTATGTAAAATAATTTATTCTCAGCACACTTATGACCTTTAGTGCATTTGTTATCAGAATTGTAACAAAGTGTTGTTGCTCTTTTTTCTTCCAATTGTTTTGGTGTCAACCTTGTAGGTTGTGGAGGGCTAGGAGAAACAACACTTCCATCTTTATAGTTGTGAGGGGTAGACTTCCTTGTTGCCATAATTTTACTTTCCACCTTTCTTGCCAACTTGAATGCCTTCTCCAATGAATCAGGTTCCCAAAGACGAACCTCACGTTGAATGTTATCCTTTAAAGTCCCTGTGGAGACATCAATCTTCTACTTCTTTGGAATATCATTTTCCCTTATCTTCAATTTTTGAAATTCCTCAACGTGCTCTGCCATTGAGCACTTTTGTTTGATATTTATCAATTGGCGAAAGAAGGTGTTTCTCTTTGTATCCTCATAATGTGCTATGATTTCCTTCGTGAAAATTGACCACATAACAAGTGGTTTACAAGAACAAACCCTTTATACCATAAAAATTGATCCAGTTCTAAATATGAAGATGAAATATGTACCTTTTGTAATAGTTGCACCTCATGCAGATCAAAATATTGTTCCATCTGTAGTATCCAATTCACTGGATCCTTGCCATCAAACTTCCTCATATCACCTTTTCTTGATTTTAGGAGCTCGATCTTGAAATGTCTGTAACTCTGTAATTTCGGATCTTCCAGTTCTGAAATCGCAACCTGCAGTAGCTCTCTATGTCCTCTTTCCAATTGCACCAATCTAATCGAAATTGGATTCAACAAGAAACAGTTATGCATAGTCTCCAAAGATGATTTGATTATATACCTTTTCAGAAGAGCGCACTTGTATGAAGTGTCACGTGTCACTGTTTCGACTTTAGGGTCTGAAAAGAATACAGTCTGTCCTCTTTCTGTAACTTCTTATGAAATTTCAAGCTGATGCTCAAAGAGACAATTATGATAATTTTCCCTAGGTCACTTGTTTGGGATGTAATTCAGGAGCCTGCAGAAACCCTTAATGTATTGGATTGTATCTTCAAAAATATAGCGAAACAAGCTTTGAAATTCAGACTCAAAGTTCAGAATGATTTTGGCTCAAATGGGTTTTTCTTTAGCTTCTGAAACATCATAGAAAAAAATTTATAGCGAAAATGCCATGATGACCTGTTTGGAGCAACGAAACCCTAGAATCCAAAGCTCTGATACCAAATGTTATGAAACCAACTCACAACAATATAGAAAAGAGAGATAAACGCCTCATAATTTAGCCTCTTCGAGGGGGCAACCTCCTTTACATTACACAAATGAACAATTCTTTGATGATACAAATGACAAGTCCTCCTTTCTATATATAGGAGTCTAAGGGGTCATAATATAATCAGAGCCGACATAACAATAATGATGTAAGGGCACAATAATAACAATAGTGGGCTTCTATGGGGCATAATAGTAACAATATGGGGACTACATGGGCACAATAATGTAATAAGGGGGTTGTACTAATAGCAATAACGGGTTACACTAGTAGTATAGGGACCTAACACAATGTTAAAGCTATGATCCTGCCGAGACAAGAGGCAGTTGTGAGTCTAACCCTTTCACAAGAATGTTCCAAGAACATGGGTTGTATCAAAGCAATCATTGATGGATCCAAGGCCCAACCTGGCCTTTTCCAATCTAATTGCTTTACTAGGGACAAGGTCATATCTAATGTCTCCAATTGTAAGAGTACATCTTCAGACTTTGTATACTGTAATTTGGATCCAAGTTCAAAGAGACGCTTGCTTTTTACATCTTCCTTCCGGATATCCTTTGACTGTTGAAGGATAACATGGACCTTCCAAGAGAAAGGCCCGTTGATATGATCTTTATTTTCATTTGTAAGTTGTTTCCATTTTTTATCTATAGAAGTAGTGTAGTCCAAGGGATCAAATGATGTATTAACATGTTGATTCGTGACATGTTTCCAAAAGTAAAAATGATCACATTTTCTCTCCCTCATCTTTCCTCCCTCCTCTTCTTCTCTTCTTTTTTGCTTTAATTTTTTTTAAGGTAATCAATGAATTTATTGCTCCAAAAAACGTAGCGATTAACTCAACGCAAATACTTTTCAGAATGAAAATACTGGGCTTGAGTAATTGCAGAGTAAACCAAGATTAGTGGGATTAATTTCTCTAGAAGAGGGCTAAATCTTTAACTTGAAATTAAATGGAAGCATGTGAGAAGCACAAAGGTACGAATTGTCGGCATAAAGAGCTAAACAATTTCTATTTCGTGACTTGGAAATCTTAATATTGCACTTCTATGTTGTTCCCCTTACACCCCCTCTATCCAAACCTATCTCCTTCATCTTTCTTGGTTGGTGATGCCTTAAATAATCCCATGATGTTTCCCTCGCGCACTCTGTCCAATTCCATTTCCTTTGTCATTTTTTAACTAGCGGCATCATAAGTCAGGAAAAATCTAAATTGGCGGCTTGACTTTGTTGTAATTCCATGTCGTTCCCTTCATAACTATTTTGTGCAATGGTCGTTCACTCCACCATATTTTCCACAACCACAAATGGAAATTCAAAGACCAATCCAACTAATGGTCAAATATTTCCACTAGGCCCTTTCAACTTCCAAATTTCTAGTTGGAGTATCATATGAGGTGGTGTTTCTAACTTCACAGCCTCCCAACGTCTTCATAGTGAGCGTTCTATGCTTATGCTTCTATCCAGTCTTTTTGAAAGATGCATATCTCGACTAGTTAGTTCAAGTTTTTGTGGCTACATATAACCCACATGTTCTAGCACACTTTAAGGAGCTTTGTTGATCCTCTTAGGTATTTTAACGTGGTTAAATCACCGACATCCCTACGCTACCAGATCCATCGATGGCTTTCAGTCTTTGCTACAATCACAACTTGAATCTCTCCAATGGTGCATTCTGGTTGGCACTGTAGAAAAAACAAAACTCTTGATGTTTTCATCCTTCAACAATGCTCAGGGCCTCCTAACTCCACTGTGCCGACTTTTAATGTAGTATTACAGCCCTTCAAAGAACACAACCCTTTTCCTGTGATATGTCGGACCCTCGTGATCCTTCAAAGAAAGCCAATATCTACTCAAGTAATCTAAGCGTTACGCCTTGTTGCAGTCAAACTCATAGATTCTTAATGAAGAATGAAGAAAATGCCTCGGTCTTCAAACTGTAACATTGACAACTAGGAAACAATAATTACGAATGTCAACAGAAGTAACAATGTGATACATTATCTTCAATTTATGACTCTGCCTATATATTTTTGTTCAATGCAGTGTTGGTGTCTCCACTTGTTACCTACTGAATCGAGGGTTTGGTTGCTCAGTTGCAGCACCTCCAATAACCATTAGATCACTCACTTATAGGTCTTTCCACATGTATTTCCCGATAATTATGAAACCACGACTTGGTATTGCTATGATTGTGTGGTCTCTTGATCTTGTAGACTACAATGTTGCCATCGAATCCTTCGACCAACGCACTCCTCTAGTTTCTCCTCGTGGTATGACTTCTTGGTCCTTCAGCTACAGATTTCATTCACCCCTCGGTGTATTAGCACTATGGAACAATAGTTTTGACAGAGAGACTATTTGGACAATATATAGTATGAATTCACAGACTCAGATTTGGTAGACTACACGAGGTTGTGTGGCCTATTGGCTTTGGTACTCTCGCAAGGGACGATGGAGACTTCTCAGCCTAGTTCATGCGTGATGGATGAATGAGCACTTAATGAAATAGTGTGACAGCGTTCTCAAACCCGAATGATCGACTCGTCCCTGCAATTAACCTAGAAGGGCGTACAATGATAAGAAAACCGGCCACGATATGTGTTGGGTTGTGTTATATTCTTCAAATGACAACACAACCTAAATCCTTGGCAAATATCCTGCAAATAAATCAATAAACCGGTGCTTCAAACCACCAAAATGACTGACACCCAAAACTCTAGGATTACTTTTTTAATTTTTATTTTTAATAAAAAAAATGAGAAACTCTCTGTCCAATACAGATTTAGATCTGATTTTCGAACTAGCATTTGAAAAACTTCAAAATTAACTGAACAGTAAGAGGCCAACTAGGGTGATACCAGATATCACTGAAGACGGAGACTGTCGGCTATCACCAAAGATGGAGACTGTCGGCTAGGGTGATAAGAATTCCACCTAAGTTATGACAATCTTGCAAACAAAAATACCTCACAATGGCAGGATGCATAGCTCTGATACCACTGTAAAATCCCTAATAACGAAACAATCCACTGATCTGGCACATCTAGGTGTTCTAGTTAAAAATAATTGCAATCAAACATTGAACCCAACGAGATCTAGGAATGCAACGTTTATTTATATTAATAACTGAAGACAATGGTACATGCCCATACAATAAATTTCAAACCCGTATGCATGGCCACATATCAAAAGAGAAGGCAAATTCACTGAAGCACAATCGTGGAACCTGGATGGATCCATCAGACATAATAACACCCATGGGGTTTTCATCCCTGGGATCAAACTGGAACTCACCACGCCAAGTTCTCAAGAAAAAACACAAGAAGATAGATACGCCTGAATGATCCAAATGCTTATCTTCTATCCCTTTTTATAGGCTTGATGGACTCTCTAAAGACCATATTTTATTATTTTCCCTCGAAACCGGAAGGCAAATACCATGGGTTGATACCATGAGAAAATACCATGGAAAGATTCTGTCCATTTTGACCAGATCAAGAAAGGGAATATTACAAGGATTTTGGTTGTTCCATGGGTTTTTGATGGTGTTGAATCCATTTCCACCATCCAAAAAAATAATTCAAACACTTGTTGGTCCTATTTTCTTGAAAAAGGATAGTAGAATTATGAAGTGAAATTGTGCTCCACGCAAAATTGTAACCTTTTGATCGAGGAGGATCTCAAAGTACAAGTGGCCTTAAAAATATCTCAAAAATCAAAGTGGACAGATAGCAATAAAACTAGAACTAGATCGAAGTACTCACTGCCCTGATTCCAACTGTGCGAACGACACTCGAATCCGAGTTCATATGGTTGAGTTATTTAGAATCAATTTTGTTTGTGAAAGTGATAGGCTTAAGGAGGCAGCGAATTGACTAGGACTGGCGCTTGGAATCCGGTTCCTGGGAACAAGAAAATTTATAGGATGATTAAGTTATCTAAGAACCCTTAATCTCAATAAAATTAAAAAAAGAGTGGTTTGTTATAAAAACTAAAAAAATATATATTGGGGGTGGGCGGAGGGAGGATGGACTGCCACCCCCGCCAACGGTTATGTTGTTTTAAAGTTCAAACATAAAATAGTTATGTTGAGGGGGGTTGGGACACCCGCGGCAGTCCCAACGCACCCTGTGGTAAACGATCACGTAAAACATGGTGGCAGGGTCTACATTGTTATTGACAACTCATGGAAAATTATGTTGTGCCTTATAATAAAACACCTACAATGGGTGGGCGGGGGTTTGAACCCTTCCCACCCACAAACCACTTGGCTCGTTTAACCAACGTGCCAATGGCTTTAGCCTTGGAAACTTCAGCCTCCCATTTGTATTTAATCTAGCATCGACCATTCAGATGAGGAGGGCACCAGCGTACCATTGCAGACTTGCAAGCAAAACCACAAATCCTGAGAGATCGGAACCTTGCCCCAGGGGAATCTAGGGGTATCTAAGATATTACGAGAGGTGCCTAAGGGACAAGTGTCAGAATTGGACATGTGGATAGTAATTTTTGCACTACTCAACCAAAGAAATTTAGTCGTGATATCACTTTCAACAGTTGGTATCTCCATTTTTCGGTCATCTTCCATCTTAGAGGTATAAGGGTCTTTATGTAATTTTTTCTTGTAGTTATTCTCTTTGATACCAATTAATAAGAGAAGGCCTCCCCACTACTGAATAGGGCCTAAAGACATAGCCCACATTGGGTGAATTCCATAATAAAATTGTTCTGTCGTGATCTCATGCTTGGTATGATCTTCCTCTTCATTTTATGTGCTTTTAGTTTTCCTGGTTAACATGCTTTGTAATATGTAATTCTTTATGCATCTTTAAGAAAAATATCTTGGATCACAATTGGTATCAGAGCAGGTCTTTTTTGATGCAAATTGCATGCATATATGCTAACCAAGAACAAGCTCCAAAATGACGAAGGAAATCTTAAGTCCTTTGATCTCGAAGAAGGATGTGCACCATGAAGAAGAAACATGGAAGATGAGGAAACACATTGGCAAGAAGAGCAAAATTATCACAAGGCTTTCTACAATATGATAAATAAAGTTGACACATTGTTTGTAGAGTATGAGAAGACATTGAAACTAGAGAAGAACAGGCCAGATAATCGTGCATCAGTAGGCCATAGAGGTGGAGGAGAAGAGCCTCCTCCCTCTCCATCCACCAGTGAAAGTTCTTCTTCTTCTTCTCATCATTCTAACAGGAATCAAAGAAATGCATCTAAGAAACCATTCTTGAATATGGATGTCAAATTTGATTTACTTGTATTCAATGGAGAATGTAATGCAAAAAAGCTAGATAATTGGATACGACAAGTTGAGGTATATTGCCGCATACAACCGATCAAAGAGGATGAAGCCAAGATCCAACTAGAATCCCTTCAATTGAGTGGGACCACTCTCGTATGATGGGAAGGAAAGCTACAACAAGGTGGTGAGAATAGTCATAAAATTCTTTCATCTTGGTCTGAGTTCATTTCTTCTATAAGGGGACAATTTTACCCATTGGGTTACTGAGAGAAAGCCATGATGGATTGGCAACATTCGAAACAAAGTAAAGGTAAAATGTTTAGAATTTTACATAGGAGTTTAGGAAACAAGCTCTAACATTGAATGTCCCCTAGACACTCCCGAGAAAGTTGATGAAATATATCGAATCTTTTTGTAGTTATTTACATCATTCATTATTATTGTTTGAACCTAAAAATCTTGATGACGCTAGTGTGAAGGTTGTGCATCTTGAAAGCGGGGGTTTGCATGAATAAGGTGAGCACCAAAAAAGTGTAGTGACAACTAGGAGAAGAGGAGAAAAACCCTCTTGTACTCATTGTGATAAAGAAGGGCATGATGAGGAGAATTTTTGGATATTTCACCCAGAATTGAGACTTAAGAGGAGTGATACAAAATAGAAGTAGAAGACAGTTGCAACCATGCACCAAGAGTCTGAATCAGAGGAGGATGAGAAAGTCACAACCACAGGATTTTCAGGTGGTGGACCAATTGACCTAGGGTTAGATTCAGGTGATGAAATGAAAATTGCAACCTTTGGGATCACAATAGATGGACCAATCGACTTAGGTTCTGATTTAGGCAATGAGACAAAAATTTCTGCAGGTGTTGTGCCAAAGACGAGAAGGACACCAAATGTGGCATGGCTTCAGGAACTCGAAGAAGTCAAACAAAGAATTCAAGAGGAGAATGTTGAACTAAGGAGACTCCTACAAGAAGCAGAGAAGGAGAAACAAATGTTGCAACACCAGTTACAAGCTAAGGAGGAGGCCTTAGGAAAGTTGTAGCATAACCAACCTGAGGTAAAAAGTGATTCTTTAATTTCATGTGCTTTTCGTGATGACGATTTTATTGCTTTTGAAAGAAATACTATAGGAATTAGATCTAAATTGTTTTAGAAAATGAGATATTAAGGAAAGGGCCTCACCATTAACGGCCAAGGCATCGTGAACCCCATCAAAGTAGAGGAATTTCCTCGTTATGTAGGACTTGGGTATGTCAGCAAGGAAGTTGGGGAATGCTCCAAAACAAGTAGTGACTGACCAACGACACTGATGAGAGAACCTCATCACATTCCAGTGACAATGAGGGATCCATGAGAACTTATTAGAGGTGCAACAGGAGAAAGCGTTCCAAGACAATTTGGAAAGTCTAGAGGAGGAAGAATCATTGTAACGAGGATGGACACCAGAAAGCCACATGTCAGACACTCTAGGCCCAAAAATTACCCACAAATATTCCAGTCGTTAAAGATATTCTGCAAGAAAATCTGCCACAGGGGGATGACCCATTCACCTTGTTAAGTAAGAAATGGTTTTACTAGATATAGTCACGGCCAAAATTTGTAAATCACGCGTTGCGAATAATTGTAAAAGCGATAACATATTTTCCATCGCTTAATAAAGAAACGATGATGTTTGGCCTTTTGTGAGTAGTTTGGATATTGGTTTCTATTATGTAAAACTTGACCAAAGAGTGTGTGTTATAAAATATTGGCAAGTGTGGAGTAGCTTGAGTCATGTGTGTTTTGTATGTGATTGCAAAGAATGTACCAGATTTTCATGCAATGCAAATGATTGAAAGTGTGGTTTAGCAAGGACACAAGCAACGTGTTGGACGTGTTAATGCTTTTGGTAGTCCAAAAGATATTTAAGTGAGGAGGAATGATCTAGGAGGATCTCAAAGTACAAGTGGCCTTAAAAATAGCTCAGAAATCAAAGTGGCAAGATAGCATCAAAACTAGAACCAGATTGAAATACTCGCCACCCTGATTTGAATAGTGTGAACAAGACTCAAATCCGAGTTTGTATGGTCGAGTTATTCAGAGTCAAAGTTTTGGTCAAAATGGATAAGTAACAGGCTTAAGGAGGAAACAAATTGACCGGGACCAATGCCCAAAAACTGACTCCCAGGAACAGGCAAATTTGTAGGATGATTAATTTGTCTAAGAACCCTTAATTTCGAAAAAAAAAGTGGTTTGTTATAAAAACCAAAAATATATATATTTCGTTTGGGGGGGGGGGGGGATGGACTGCCACCCCCGCCAACGGTTATGTTGTTTTAAAGTTCAAACATAAAATAGTTATGTTGAGGGGGGTCAGGTCACCCCTAGCGGTCTAGATTAACTGCGTGGAAAAAAATCACGCAGAACACGGTGGTAGGGTCTACATTGTTATTAACAACCCATGGATAACTGTGCTGTGGGTTAGAATAAAAACACCTATAATGGGTGGGCGGGGCTTCAAACCCTGCCCACCCACGAACCACTTTCCCTGTTTAACTAGCGTGCCAACGACTTCAGCCTTTGCAACTTCACCCTCCTGTTTATATTTAATCTAGTGTCGACCACTCAGATGGGGAGGGCACCAGCGGACCATTGTAGACTTGCAGGCGGAACCACGAATCTTGAGAGGCTGGAACCTTGCCCCTGGGGAATATAGGGGTATCTAAAAGTTTCCGAGAGGCGTCAAAGGACAAAGTGTCATAATTGGATGTGTGGATAGTCATTTTTTCACTACTTAGTGACAAAAATTTAGTGATGATGTTAGTTTCAGCAGCTAGGCTTTCAATTTTTCGGACATCTTCCAGCTTCGAGGTATAATGGTCTTTATGTAAATTTTGCTTGTACTTATTCTCTTTGATGCCATTTAATAAGAGAAGGCTCCCCCACTATTAAGAAGGGCCCAGAGACGTAGCCCACATTAGGTGAATTCCGTAATCAAATTCTTGTTTCATGATCTCATGCTTGTTATGCTCTTTCCTCTTCATTTTATGTGTTTTTAATTTTCCTGGTTAACATGATTTGTAATATGTAATTATTTATGCATATTTAAGCAAAATATCTTGGGTCACCTTCATAGACAAAGCCTTTTAAAAATAATTTTAAATTAATATATTAATATATATATATATATATTATATATATATAATATACTATATATAGTATTATATTTTGAGAGAGAGAGAGAGAGAGAGAGCAGAGAACACGAGAGAGACCTTATTATTCAAATGTCCAAGATCAATTAATCAATTTAATTAAAAATATAAAAGGAATATAATTATTTTGGAGATAAATCTCAATTGTTTCTTTGTGAATATTATTATGAATAGTCTATAGAGGTTAAATATTTACCATACACCTATTGATTATTAATAGTTAAATTAAAATTCCTGAATCCCTGTTCCAAAATGGGTACCTCTATAGGCATAATTAAATTGAAAAGAAAAAAGGGAAACTCTTTATCTCACTTAGTAATAAATGACTACCATACACCTATTGATTATTAATAATTAAATTAAAATTTGTGGAAACCCTATTCAAAATATACATATTTAAGGATGATAAATTAAAATAATGGATTACATTTTATCATAAAATCCATTCATATAAATAAATAAAAGAACTTTAATAAAATCCATTGGATGACATGGTTGGACCAAGGGGCCCTGACATCAAGTGGGTGTTTACTTTGGGATATTATGTGGATCCATGGTGTTACATCTCATGTCAAGTGTTAGCAGTGTGAACATGCTGACATTTCAAAAAGTGTAGAAACCATAAGGGACCTTAACTTGGTGTCTAGGCTCAAAAAGGAAATTAATTTTAAATTGTTGAAAATCTCTTGATGAGCGTAAGATGATGGTTGTCTCAAGATTAGGGATTTAGTGGACTTAAAGAAGAAAAAAATTTATGACCCTGAATTCCCTAGTCCTTAGGAGACCTAGGGGGTTGGGTACTGTATTACACTATACAACATTATGATTCCTAAACAAATTTGAGAATACTATTGTCAAATCGATGATAATGACAATGATTTATTGGATGGAGTGGTATGAAGAAACCTCTTATTGGTCTAAAGGTACTTAATGGAGTTGCACACATGTGGTAATAGCATGAAAGGGTATTATGGATTGATGGTACTGAGACATAGCATGAAGAGTTTCATGATGAGTTTATCCTATCTAGAACAATATCTTAGGCATTGTAGTGGATGAATAATGGACATGGGTTGTAGTATGGAAGGAGTAGGTTGCCGGTTTATTATAACCAATCCCCCATGTAGGTAGGTAGATTACATGGTGGAAGAGGGAGGCTTAAGTATCTCCAAAACTATTTAGGGCATTGGCTAGGCCTTAAAACGCCCACATAATTCTATTGGTTAGTATCTGACTCTTTTGACTCAATTTCTTTTTTCTTGAATATATTTGATCCATTATTTTGAAAATTGGTTTACAGTTGAGGGATTATGGTGATTCTAAAGAAACTAGGAAGGATGTGCATGTGAGTTGTCTAGTTATTTTCACTTTTCTCTTGGTAATTTCTGGTAGAGCTATTGGAACAAGTCATACTATAACCATTCATGTGCTTGCACACCCATATTGATCCATAGAAATTCTATTATATTAACATAATAAACAATTGAGGCTATTGCTTATTTGAATTCTCAAGCTAGTTTGTTATGATCAAGTTTATTTCATGTTTTATTCCTACAGGTGTGTAGGTAATGTTTCTTTATTTCCTAGAACTTGACCCACTTCCTTTCCTTTGGAACAACTTAGAAACCCCTATGAAGGCCATTTGTTTAAAATTGAACTTGACAAAGCCACCACATAGACTAAGATGTTCATCCTAGTTTCAAACTCTATGTATCTTAGTCCCTTCTCTGCCTAGATCACCTTCTTATGCTCTTATAAATATTCAACCTCCCATAACGAGGCCTATATGTATTAAGACCAAAATAGAGTGCAAAAAATGGGGTTCTAATGGAGGATTTACATTTCTTGTCAAACTTCTCCCTTCCCTACAAGCTTCACAGCATATAGCTTGATTCCACATAGATGTCACGAGGGTGGCCATGAACTTCTAGTGTAGATTCCTAATAGAGATTAACACTGAGTTGTACATGAGACACAGATCATCAAAAGGAAGAAATATAAACCCTCCAAGGACCAATTAGAAGTTGAGTTCAAATACTGGGGCCTAGACTCTAACTCAAGAACACAAGACACTAAAATATTTAAACTAATTGAGCTACAATGAATAAAAAGGCTTTCATAACTCAAGTGGAGGAAGAGAGAGGTAATCGATAACACTAAATCTTCCAGAGAGTAAACATAATGGAAAAAAAATTGATGTGTTATGTAGGGAGGCTTTCGATGTTGGGATTATTGTCAATAGCCATGTTGATGACTATAACATCCAAAGGTAGCATACAGAGTAATTTGTTTCTTCTATTGGTACTTCTTCAAACCAAATTTTGTTAGATGGGGTTTACAGGGCTTAAGGTCATAGCGACCACTTAAAATATTATTTTGTAACCTTGAGAGACTCATCCAAATTTGAAATTTTGACTAATGGTCTCTCCATCAACAACATATTTTTCATGCTTAGTTCAATTTTTTGAGCTAAATCGAAGACTCGATACCCAAACATACACAACTTCAAATAAAAGTCAAAACCACTAGCCGCAATACCAATTCATAATATTGAGGAGATTAATTAATTCAAGTCTTTTTCACATATAGTTTTCCTAGTAACAATATATCATGAGTAGTCTACGGGGCATAGAGCAGGTGGTGATATGGTGTTTTGTTAAAGCACTCCATGGTGTAAAGGTCACTGATTCGAAACTTTGTGGGCAAAAATCAAGCCATGCTAACAGTTGGTGCGACCCAAACTAGATGTGATTGTTGAGCGATTTTGACCGCTTAGATACCCCTCAATCATCGCTACTCAAACCACAAGTTAATCATGTCAATCTTCTCAAAATTCTCACATATATATATATATATATATATAGATATAAAATAAGCCAATACTTCAATTAACTACAATAACTAATCCATATATATATAAACAATTAATGCATAGTATGTTATTGTTTTTATGAATATTATTTAGAAAGGTGATGTCTTTA
>APFE031492723.1:273649-292152 GCA_000404065.3 Pinus taeda | reverse complement strand
GTTTAAAGTTAGTTACATATCTAGGTGGATATTACAACATAGGTGTAAATTCTAAATATCTATAGAAGTATCTTTAATGAATAAAACATTAAATATATGATTAATCTTTTTTTCTCTTTTACACACACAAATAGTCACATGATAATAAATATTATAGCATGTGAGATTCACACTTGAGTATTCACATATGACTACCTACGAGCAGGTATGATGTCTAGTCCACTTTCATAACACATTCATGTGTGACCCACCCAATGATGATATAATACCTCTAAATGTTGTTCTTTTATGAGTAACCATCTTCCTTAGCCTAGATATGTGATCTCTTAAGGAGGCCTAGCCCCTAGGTAGAACCCTTGGTTTCTTTCTTTCTCTTGGTCTCCATCTCTTAGCCATCGATTTGATTCATTTTAACCCTTGAGGCATTAATTTAGGGGTTTTATATATTTATGCGATCAATTGAGGGAAAAACCCCCATTACGTCCATAATCACTTATGATGCATCATTCGAGGTCTATGCTAACCCATATATGTTTTAGGTTACTAATAATGGAGTCAAAATGAGTCAAATTTATAAAGCCCTAGATAATCTCTTGGTGAAAAGTGTGTCTTGAATTGCTAAAGGGATATAATTTGGATACATGTTTCAAAACACACATAACAAAAAGATGTTTTGGTCCTAAAATCCCACGACATAATCTTAAAAAAACTTGTGGTACTTAAATAACATATGTGACATGACTATTCTATAAAACTCAAATCTTCTAATCACTAAGCTAAAATACACCTACGCCTTGAGGTCATTCCTTTACCTATTTATATCATCCAATTCATCATTGTAAAACCTCATTAATAACCCTTTGAAACTTTTTCCTTTGAAACCTTAATTTGCAAGTACAAACATACAAGAAACACATCTTGATATTTGTTGAATTTAGACTTCTGTTATCCATATCAAGTTTATTGAGAAGTGTTTTCGGCGAAAATCATTTGATGTGATATTCACCGAAAACACTCCTCAATAAACATGTTGATCTTCTGCCTCTTCTATGCTATTGGATTCTTGCACCAATTATCTCCAACACCTATAAGGACATCTTATGATTAGCCTGGCTCAAACTGGAGTGAATATATATATATATATATTATATATATATATATATTATATATATATATATATATATTATATATAAAATATATATATATATATATATATATATTATATATAGATATATGGACAACTATTTATATCCATGGAGAATAGAGTTCACAACCTTTCACTTGCTTGCAATTTCCATTGGTTAGATTAATAGTTAGTTATCATTGTGATAGTCTATACTTCAAGCATAATTATAATGAAATTACATATATAAATTCAAAACCATTACCTGATAGTCACAAAGAAAAATTCATGAATAATTATTTAATCCACAAGGGAAATGAGTGATGAGGAACTTACCTGCAAGCTAAAGAAACAACTTATTCATAAAGCTTGTGATTTCAAAGTCAATGCACTCTAATATTTAATCCAACTCATTTTAACCAATGTGTGGGGGATTAATCAACACTCAACCAAATCCCTCAGTCAAACAAATAAGAGTCCTCAAGCCTTGTTGATGACGAATATGTAACCACTATTGGAGTGGTCATCAATGAGGGGAGAAAACCCAATCACAAGGCCCAATTAGATCCACTTTTATTTGGAGTGGTAATCTCCAACTGGTATGTGGGACCAATTACCACTTTAGGGTAAGGAAATGATTCTATAGGTTGTGAAATATGTTTACTATTAGTGAGATTTTAATCCTTACCTTTATAGTTACTTTGATTTATAGGAAATAATAATTCTTTTAGGATCAAGGAGGTAAATTGTGACTGAAAGGTACTAAAGAACAATAAGAAAAAATATTTTCTTAGATATAAGCAAAATGTTTAATGATTGCAAACTTACAAAATATTGAGTCATTCTACAACCATTAAAAGTGAAATTTGCATCGAGACTGATCAGTTAGTTATAACTAAATATTGGCATTCTCATAAGTTTATAAAAATATACAATATTAATGCATTTCAAGCATTAAAAATTACCATACAAGAAAGATACATCTATCTTTAGGACAAATCAATTACATTGATCGACAAAAAAAAGCCTTTGTTATAAAATCTTATGAAAATGTGTTTTAGAAAGAACATTCAACCTTTCAATTCTTTACTCCCCTTTGCCCCCTTCACAGTGGGGGAGATTTATTACTTATACATTGAATTACAATTACAAATTTGCATTCAAACGTAACGCCTTTAGCATTGTTATGGCATTAATACTTCTTTTGAATTAATTGTTTGATACATATTCCTAGTTCCATAGATATTTAGGATTTTAGAGATCTTGGGATTGTCTATATTCAGTAACTGACACTCTCCTTTCAATTCTTAGTTGGCCAACTTCTTAATATACTTTTTGATACTAATAGTGTAACTGTTGAGTTGAGTTGCCTCTTTGGCAGGAGTGATGATAAATTTTTCTATCAACTCATCATCCACCCTTGTTACCTGCTTAATTTCAGTGATCACATTGGCCCTAGCTCTAGTTATTTCTTTGAGATTTGATCCGATAGGGTTAGAGCTTGGTAGATATTCCATAGTTTTGAGTTCTAATTCCTCTATCATTATAGTGGAAACACCCCACATTTGCTTGGCCAACTCGGTGGCTTCATTCGCTATTGATTTAATTGCTTCACACTCTGATTTCCATACATTAATAAGAGATTAATCTTTTTCTTTCTTCCTTTTGTCTAGTTAGGGTAGTGATTCTGGAGCCTCCCAATGCTTATTTTTCCAACTGATGATTTGGTTGAGAGTTTTGTTGGCTGCATTATAAGCTTCCAGTTAGGAGTTACTTCCACTAGTTATCTTCTCCATTTGCATGAGGTATTCCTAGATCTACCAAATTTTTTCGAAGAAAGGATGTTAGATGTTTTGAAAATCATTATTAACTTTTGATAGCCAATGCTTTAAGTACCTAAAGATCAACTTGGGCTTTTTGAGCTTATTCCACTTTAATGTTAATGTCTTTCCTGTGAATTTCTTTCAATGTATTTAGCTTATTAATATGAGCTTCCTTCAACTATGTTATTTGTTGCTCATGATGAATCCTAAAGGACTCTGATGCTGCTATACACTACTCCTATAGCCTGTCTTGTCATTTGATATCCACTTGTTGCTTCTAGTGTTTTAGCTATTCTTGTAGTGATATTACCATTTGAGTCATCTACTCCACATCCATTGATAAAATTTGGGTCATGGATTTGTTTTATGCGGCAAGGGCTCCTAAAACAGAGGTTGTGTCTATTGTGACATTTTGATTTCTTTGGATAGTGACACTACATATTATTCTTTTCTTAGGGCCCTCCATAAGAACATCTTCCTCTCTTGTAATTCATATATTTCTTCTTTTGAGGAAATTGTAGATGATTACCTTCTTGGATTTCTTATAATAGTATTCTCCCAATTCAACGACTTCATTGTTGAGGTCCTTGGGATTATCAATAGTAGTTGTAGTACCTATTAAGATTAACAATATTCAGAAAGGAGGAAATCATATTCTGGGCAATGATATAACTTTGTACTAGGGTAGTTATCAGGGTGCTTTTCTATGTGACTTCATTTTTTCAGGAAGATTCTAGGGGATGTTTAGGCTCCTTCCCCTTGCTAACATACTTTGTTGATACATCCACCTCCCTTTTTGGTTCCTCTTCATCAATAGTTATTGGTTTTATAGTGGGGGATTTGGCCCAGGCCAACCTTTCATGTTCCTTTCTCATTTTTACTTCAAGCCATTTCTTTTCCAGAGCCCCATTTTTAACTCTTTCCTCTTTATCTTTGGCATTTTGATCCACTTATATCTCTGAAGCACATTGTTCCCTTCGTTTTTATCTTTGTGCTTCTTCAAGATATTAGATGAGTAAAATTTCTGCTTGTTCCCTCCTATTCTGCATTTTTCCTCTTCATATGTGAGGATGTCTTGGAACACTGAGTTGTCAGGGAGAGACTCGTGAAAGAAAAAGCTTCATAGAATTGCAATGTTCTTTAGCTATGCCTGGGGATCGTGTCTTCTAAAAATAATTGTGATAAAATTAAACCCCTTTATATTGTCTGCTTCCTTCATTGACTGGGGAAATTCAATTAGTGTATAATAACCAATTCTGATAGAAAAACCCAACCACAACATCTTATAATTGTTTGCTAAAACTAATGCTATTCCAAGTCCAATGGTTGGATAGAAGATTTTCCTTATCATTAGCTGGTGAGGGACCAATTGTGCTAATAGGCGAGGGGCTATTTAACAACCATATGTCTAGATGTATGTGTAGTTCTTTTCACAATATCAATTCCCTAATACTCTAGGATCATTTATGGATTCTTTAGATATTTTGGGGCTAGAAAACCAAATAGCATTTGATGGGTTTGGGCAAGAAATGCTCACAAATTTCACATAATAACTTGGGATAATGGTTTGCCCACAAGTATGATAGTATATGTGAATAAGTTGCAACTTAGATGTTCACTTCTAGTTTGTTGTAGCTTTTTCTTTTTAAAGAAAGACTACAATTGTTTTTTCAAGATTTGATAGTTAATTTCTTAGTCAAATCTTGGGCATATGCAAATGTCCGTGAACAAATGGTTTTTAAGTTTTTGGGTTATTTAAATATAATTTTCAATTTTTAGATAAATTTAATTTTATAAAAATTATAATCTTATATTTTTATAAAATCTTTTCTTTAAAATATTAATTTTATGCATTAAAGAGAAATGGGCTTGGGACCCAATCTCCCACCAAACAATTTAGACCAAGTCTCAAGCCAAGTCAACCCCAATCTCTGAGTACAAGAACCACATTTGTTACCATGTATTAGGAGGTTCGAAAGTCAAATTAATAAGCAATGGCAAAGGTATATTATAAAATCCATAATTAAGAATGCATCAAAATGTGTGAAATGAAAATCAATGGATTGCGGGCCTCAACCTATTTGAATTTTAACCTACCCCTCTGCAAAGTTGTTTTATTTTTACCACTTTTTACATGTGTCTTTATCTCATGTATTGTGGACCCCCTCCTAAACCATTTACCAATACTACCCCCTGCAATATCATTTCCATACCATTTACCATATTGATTTAAATGCGAGGTGGGAAATTTTCAAAATTATAAAGTCTGCATCTAAGGCAATAATGGAGTGAATGTTTTATATTTGTATTTTTCTGGAATGAGCTTATGGGTGATAACTTTAGGTAAGAGAAGGCTAGGTTAACAATTGAAATATATTTTTATGTAGGTAAAATGAAGATACATGTTCCATAAGTACATTTCAATACAAATCATGAAGTTTCCAATGTTATAAAGAAATATTTCCTCCCTGCGGAATAATTTGCTATAAGGAGGAAATGAATTATAAAGAGGAAAATTGGATAACTTCTTATCCAAAATTTTTACAGGAGTGAAAAGGGAGGATAGAAAATATATTTTCATAGTTTACCAAACATGGTTGGAGACATGGTTTTAAAAACCATGGGAATCAAACCAGTAAATGGGTTTCACGGAAAAATGAGAACTATTTATGAAGTTTCATTTATTCATAAGTATACCAAAAGTGGGAAAAACTAATTTTGAAAATAGTAGATGGTTTGGGTAAATTGTTGTAAATTTCATTTATGAAATTCATAAACAAATAAATGCTACAATGGAAAATTATTAGAAGACATGGTTTTCAAAACCATGGATGGTTTTACAAAGAAAATATTATTTAAGGAAATATTTGGGGATTTGATTTATGAAATTCATGAAACAAGGCATGGTTGAATTATTTTTAAGGAAATATGATATTATATATTTTTGAGAAATATTTTATTCAAAATATCTTATTCCCAAAAATCTAAAATTGATATTTTTGAAAATAAAAGAGTGGATATCTTTTCAAGTATTAGAGAAGCCCATAAAGTACATTGGTTTATTAAAATTAAATAAATTTACTGGAAATATGTTGCCTCGTAATCAAGTTGAGTTTATGCTTGGGAAATTTTGCATAATTATTTCCATAAATTCTACCCAAAAAATTACAACGTGAAAGGTGAAGGTTTTGAAAATTACATTTCAAACAGATGGAAAACACAGTTAAAGACAATTGGAGAACATGTGGGAGATGTAAGTCTCACTCTCACATAAAAACAATCAATAAGTCCAAAATATTCAAAATAATTAAAATTGTAAATCTTAGATTAATTCCTAATTATCTATTCTAGAATGTGATTGTTCCTCAAACTTGGGAGTTTGTTTAGGTCTAGTTGGTTGAGAGATTCTCTCCAACTAGTTAGACTCCTAGATTAGTGTGTGGTTGAGATATTTACTCAACCAAAGTGATTGAGTGTCCAAGATAGACGCATTATCTTGAGACATACTCTTGATGTATTAATATTATATCATTCTCATTGTTGTAGAGTGTGTGAGACACAATATACATTAAGGCTTTATGCCTTTTCCTCCATGGCTCCTATTTCTCATAATTTCAGTTTTTTATTAGGTTTTAATATCCTTTATTTGGTATCAGAGCAATGGCCTCAAAGAGTTAGTGAAATCTACCATGAATGAACTGTGTAGGCGCTGGATATGCAAGTGGACAGATGTACATGATCCATGGAGTTGCAATAGATCCAAAGTCTATGAATAGAGTAGCGTGTAAGTGGTTACACACTATGTCTGTGGTCAATTATAAAAGTTCAGATCAATTTCTAAATTTACATATGCTGACAATGAGGAGAAGTAGTGATGCATGGATAAAAAAATTAATTAATTATATTCTACCAATTTGAGATGTTCCATTGGAGACTTATTACTATGGTGTCAAATATATTTAGAAATGAATACGCACTTTACTGCTCACCACTTTGAGAAATTTGGCTAATTCTGGCATTGATGAGCAGGAGATGTTCCCAAGATCCAAATCTAGATGAAATCATTTGGTGTGTAGCAACGTGTTGCTGATGTTGTCATAGTAGAGAGAGCCAGTTATTGATTATCACCAATGCACACATCATTAGGTCCAAGATTCACGTATGGTTGCTGAGATGGATTGTCGTTGAACCAGTTGAGGCGCATCAACACTATGAAGATATTATGTAGAGACTGATTCAGTTTCCCTTCTTGCACAACTAACTATATGAACTAAGTTAGATAGGTATCGTAGTTGAGATCCAATCCTGCATTTATGTTATCGACATATGCGCCTAGAGGAGTTGCCCCATACTGATGTTCATTGTAGAATATAGAAACGAAGTCACAGTCTAAGACAATATAGCCATTCAAAGTTCCAAGTACCTCTAATGGTGCCTGCGAGTAGATTCCTATCAACACAGGTGGGTATGCCTTTGACCTGATTGTAGGAGCAAATCACACTAGTCACATTGCCATCCATCAAACAACTTTTGAACGATTGGTCGTATGTGTCCTCCAGATCTTGTTGTGGCATGATGGCATTGAAATTAGAATGACCAATCCCATACCAATTGTTCACTATGCTTGAAAGTGCTACCTCGTCACATATCTGTTTCTGAATCACCTGTGGAACTCCAGACAGAGTAGTGATGTTTGCTTCATATTGAAAATTGTCGGCAACAATGATTGTGCTATCACATCTCCTTGTCAAAATCCATTAGTGTTAATCAATCAGAGCCCATGACCACCAAATTCTCAAAACAAGTGACTATTCTTGCAGAGTATCCAAGCACCAACAATAAAATTGGGAACACAATATAACTGTGGAATAGTTATTCAATGCTTTCGATTAATTTCCCTCCACACCATAAAACCAATAAAAAGAATCACAGGGATAAAATGAAAGATGCTCTAGAGAGGTGACTTAGAAATTGTGTGTTTGGATGGGCTACTTATGGATGCATTTCATTTTCCCAGTCACAGTAGTGGCACAAATGTTTCTTTTTTGGCCATTGTGATCTGTCCAAGATGTGTTGACGTACCAACCCCAACAACCTAGATTGGTCCATGGAATTTGAATTTTGATCAACTCTCTAAACTACTTCGCTATGATAATGGGAGAAATGAATCTCATTCTCTATGATAATGAATTTCACTAGTTTCTATCATATCCCATGATTGGATTAGACTATTGAACACTCAACATTGAAATGGACAAGGATCACAACTAAATATCAGTGCATCATTATTTCCATTCCACATTTTTCCACTACCACACATATGTTTCGTTGATAAGGCCAAAGAAAGGACAACACACACCAGGAATTTTTGGTGGCATGTAGATTTTCTCGTGGAATGAGGTATGTTGAAACCCCTTTCACGCGTGAAACTCACTCAACACCTCTAAAATTATATATATAATATATATATATTTATATATATATATATATATATATATTATATATATATATTATAATATATATATATATATATAATATATTATATACCCCTATCTATTTCACATTCAAGATATATGCCACGTAGAAGCTAAAAAGATTGAAGAGTCAAGTTTTACAATGGAAATGATCTTTATTAATCCGAATTAAAAAAAAGGTTTATAGTCATGTAATGGAATTTTGTAAGGTCACCAAGAGAGGAGTGATAAAATATATTGGATATCTTATTGATCTATTAAAGTGATATGTATTTTATCAAGAATTTTCAAAATTTTGGGAGGTTGATAGTATCAAAAGGGGTGAAATTATGTAATGTCAATGTTGTGGGAAAAGTCAAAAGTTATGAAATGGTTAAAAATATAATGTTTTTGTAATAATTTGATCCAAAGTCAAGTGAAGAATCCATTGAGGTTAGAATAATTGGTTGTATGAAGATTGGGTGCATTCTAGGTGGAACTTGACACCCAAGGTTTAAATTTTATGGTCTGGAGTCAAAAGTCAAATTGATTGAGTCTAAGTCATTTGAACTTGTCATTAAATCATTGTAAAAATATTTAGAGTGCATTTTCGGTGGTATCCGACACTCTCATCCTATTGAAGAAAAATCAAACAGACATAATGATCAAGCAAGTACGTTGAAGACCAAAATGGGTAAAGGAGGAAAATGTCTTGAAAGTGTCGAAATACAAATCAAAGAATTGCAAGAGTGAAATCATGAATTGCACAACAAAATTGAAATACTAGAATGGAAGTTAAAGAAAAATCAAAATATAATCAATCATATGAATAGCACATTAGAAGAAAAAACAATCTTCAAAATGAACTAGATATGAAAGAACAACTCATTAATGCACTCCATATAAATGTAAGTGAAAAACAAGATCTACTTGATGAAAGATGTACATAGAATATAGATGCAGTGTGTGATGCAAATTACCTCATCCAAACAACAAATGAAAGTTGTGACACAAATGATCTAATCCACCGCATTGATGAAAGTTATGACACAAATGATCTAATATACCAGATTGATGAAAGTTGTGACACAAATGATCTAATCCACTAGGTTGATGTAAGTTGTGACACAGATGATCTCATCCATCATATTGTGCTACTAAATGATGCAACTAGTAGAGCTGAAGATCTAATTGAAAATTTTGATGCAACATGTGATACAACTGAATTGTTAATAGAGATGATTGATGCTCAAGGTGATACAGATGACTTAATGAATCAAACACAGAATATCAACAAGAACAACAGGTGTGAAGAACAATATAAAAATGGTCTTTCCAAGAAAGTGATTAGACCTTAGGAAGAAATTTCTTTCAACAAATATAGACATCTCTTAGGAAACAACAATGAAACCAATTTGTATGTTCCAGATTTCTCAAAACCAGTTCAGTTTGTAAGTGCAATTTTTCTAGTAAATACCCAGAATCTTGTTAATTGTAACCATTGTAAGAGAAATGGTCACATGGAGAGTAAATGTTTCAACCTCCATCCTTGTCACAATTATGGGAAGAAAAAACATCTATCAGAGAAATGTAAAATGCATAAGAAGACTAAAGTGACATTTAATTATGGTTGGATAAACCCTTGGAGATGGAATCTAGAAATGAAGAAACTACATAAGTCATACAATCTACATAAGACAAAGGTAAAGATTAAAAGGAGAAACTTTCCTGCATCTTAAGGGGGGGAGTTAAAAAATCAAATGCATATTATGTATCTCCTTTTAGCTGACATAGGGGGAAAATGATAATCGAATTGAAGATGGTTGTTAGACTAAAAGTTTTGACAACGTTATCAAAATCAGTCAGTGGGTAGTTTCAACAACATCAACAAATCAGTCAGTGGGCATCATCAAAACAACCAATGGGCATCATCAAATTTTCTAGTGGGAAAGATATTGGGAATTTGAAATTCAACAAATATGCCAATCGGTGTCATAAAAAAGTTGTCAGTGGATAAGCGATTAGGATGTTGATTAAGAGAATTTGTGGACATTCCTTTTTTTCACTTGGATGGTCATTAGACCAAGCAAAGAAAAGATGGATCCTTTTGCATTGCATCTTGGAATTTGATGGAGTTTTCAAGCAACTTTCATGGATGTATCACACTTGCAGTTGATTCTTGTTTCTTGGTTTGTTCTTGATCCGATATTGAAATAGGTATTATAGATTATGTGTGAATTTTCCTATGCTACTTAGTGCAATGGATTGATAAGATTGCAAGTAACATAAACACTTAAACAATTATAAAACACAATCAAAACACATCAACACAACCAAAATTGATAAAGGAGTTCACCAGACTTCCTGGCTATGTCTCCTGGTCCTTTAGCTTCTAGTGATCTCCTCTTTATTATGTCTTTGAATAGATTTTACAGGTGTGAGCTCAAAAACAAAGTCTCAACCATGAAAATGGATCTCACTGCTGTGTTCATCTCGAATCCTTGAGTCGAAATGAGTATATACTTTATCGTACTTGGTCACTCTGACCTCTGTACCCCCTAGAATGGTTCACAACGCACTCCCCTTGTCAACTTTTATGTGTTATGGTGCTTATATAACACGTACAATTATAGATTTCAATAAACGTGGAACAATACGTTTATAATAGAAACATACTATAAATGAAAAGATCAACGGGTGCGGGGTGGACCTCGACCATCCAGCCTTTCCCTGACGTTGATCTTGAGAATAGACCATCTAAAAACTATCGCATCCCGCTCATCAACTGACCTAGACGATCCACACTATTGATATTTCCTGTGGGATCCGATGGTTGTCGCACGGTCTCACACTCCAACTAGCATGTTTACTAATTCTCGGAAGGCACGCGAGAAAGTGGTTTTCAGGAAGCTACGTGTCGAGTGCTAAGTAGAATCATGTGCTCTTGGTCGAAAACCACTTCCTACCTTGAAAGCACGTGATAAACCATTTACTGCTTTACTGTCGGAACTCAAAGAGTTTAGCTTCTTTTTCATAACTTTATTGCATCCATTTCCAGGATAACCTACCTACATGTTTAGATGCGATATGTGTCAATCTCCTTTGATCGAACAATCTCCACTCTTGATCGCTAATCCCCATTGCCTGCGGTATGAACCATTTGTAGACTACCACTTCACCTTCTACACTGACATCATCAAGAACCTGTGACTCCTTCCCGAGTTTCCACCTTACCTGCTGACGTAGGCATTGACTTTTGGTCCTAAATATTTAATTGGATCTATTTTACTTATCTGAAATTGGATTTGCATGATGTTTTCCCCATTGGCTTCGTATTCACAAGCACTTCAACATTATTCCATTTTCACCTTTATTTGAAGACTTTTTCTGGAGGCTTTACTGCATAGAAAATTTTAGGGGCGAATGTTCGCCCTTTGGCGAAATTAAGGGGTTTTAAATTTTTAGTGGGCGAATATTTTGTATCATAGTACATTTTTACAAATCACCTCAAATAGCCCACCTTATTTTAAGGGAGAGGGTAAAAAAGGTAAATTTAGCCCTTGAAATTAGGAGTTACAACCTTTCATTCGCCCATTTTCAAGAATAGGTTTTATTTAAGTGAATCCATTCGCCCATTTTCAAGAATAGGTTTTATTGAAGTGAATCCTATGGGCCAAATACCATATTTATAAAAGAGGTATGGTGAATTAATAAAAATATAAATAAATGAAAGGTATGGTAAATAAATAAAACATTTTTTATATTTACTCCATAAGTCACCTTATATACATGCAAGGGTGTAAACAAATAAAAATATAAGTAAAGTGGAGATATGGTAAATAAATAAAACATCCTTTTATACTTACTCAAAAGGTATGGTAAATCAATAAAAATATAAATAAACTAGACGTATGGTAAATAAATAAAACCTCTTTTTATATTTAGTCCATAACCCTCGTTATTTATGTAGGCTCAAGAAAGAGGTTTTATTTAAGTTAATCCTATGGGCCAAATACCATATTTGTAAAAGAGGTATGGTAAATTAATAAAAATACAAATAAATGAGAGGTATAGTAAACAAATAAAACATTTTTTTATATTTACTCCATAAGAACACTCAAAAATGCGTTATATTTAGGTAAAACCTATGGGCAAAATAATATGGGACAAATACCGTGGACTAGATTGTTATTAATACCATGAAAAAAAACATTATTAACCCTAATATTAGTATTAATAAAAATAAAAATGGCACAATGGTATTGACCCATGGTATTCACCAAAATGGCACATGGTATTGACCCATGGTATTCACCTAGAATGTAGCCTATTTAAATGGGGGAATTAAACTAGCTTGGTTAAAATAAAAATCAACTATTAAATTTATTAATTTTTATAAATTACTAATAGTAATTTTTAAGCTCCAGGTTTATTTTAACCCATGGTAATACTAAGATCTTACAAGATTTTATAATTGAGTAAAATATTCGCCATGACTGGTGAGAGATTCGCCAAAAAATTATATGTACATATTATATTATTGATAAAATCGCCTTCCATTTTTCCTATATACCATGAAGATTCGCCCATTTATTATACTTATAAATTTAGGGGGTGTTCTTAAAATTTTCCCTGCTTTACTGAATCCATTTTTTATCACTCCTCCCCACTGGAAGCTTTTGGTCCACCAAAAGTTGGTTTTAGCTATCGAGTAAGTGACAATAAAGTTCCTTCATTTTTCCAATTTCTATCCATCATGCTTTACTTGCATTTGTACCTTTGAGTCTAACTCGAAGATACTCAACATTTCCCCTTCACGAAGATCTTATCTTCCTGTCTAGAATTGTGTCCTCTTGTAACTCTTTGACATACTTGGGCAACCGATCCTCAATGGAAGGTAGCTAACCTTGCTCTTTGGGATCTTCAATCAATGAAGGTTCATAAAATCTCAAGTTTTCAACATTTACGACTGAATAGATTTTCATATAAGCTGGTAGATCAAGGCGGAAAGAATTTTCACCAATTTTATCAAGTATTTTCGAAGGACCATATCTAATTGGTTTCAAATTTTTACCTTCCCCTTGCAATCTTTCTTTACTGATGCACAATCAGACTTGATCACCAACTTGAAAACTATGCTAAACTCGATGCTTGTCATGTCACACCTTATACTTTTCTTGGCTTCTTTCGAGTTGTTCCTGTACTGCCTGGTGAATTTTCTGGATTTGTTCAATGAACTTGGTTGCTTTGTCCACATCACTATTTCCATCAACTGCTATGTCTTTACCAAAGACAAAATCCAAGGGAGACTTTGGTATAAAACCAAAACAAGTCTCAAAAGGATATCTCTGAGTAGAAGAATGTTTTGCATGGTTGTAAGCATGCTGCACATAACACAAATGCTCATCCCAAAGTTTGGGATTCTTGCTGCAATATCTTCAAAGCAACTGTATTACTATCCTGTTGACCACTTCCGTTTGACCATCTGTTTGCGGATGAAATTTCATGCTCTTCTTTAACCTTGTGTCCATTAACTCCTATATACTTGACCAAACTTTCCCAACAAATCAAAGCTCTTGGTCAGATACAATAGAAGTGGGTAACCCAAAATGAACCCATACATTTTGAAAGAACAACTTTGCAGTTTGTTTAGATGTGACCTGTTTATTACATGTTATCAAAATGCACATCTTGCTGAACCTATTCACAGCTACATACAAATTATCATGACCTTTTCTAGACTTTGGAAATCCCCAACAAAGTCCATGGAAACACTTTCCCAAGGACGAGAAGGAAATGGAAGTGGAGTATACAAGCCTAATTTTCTATTACTTGGCTTGCTTGTAGCACACATAGTACATCATTTGATATATATAGAAACTGTCTCATTCATTCATGGCCAACAACAGAACCTTTGTAATTGTGCAACTATTTTACTTACACCAAAATAACCTGATATGAGAGAAGTATGCGCTTCTCGAATTATGTTAACTCTTTCAGTTCGTGGAATGCATAACTTTCCCAAATGATATAAGAGTTTGTCCTTTATATAATAATCCAATTCTTGTACCTACTTGCTATGACTTAAAGTTGCATATACATCCTTAAAATTTGCATCTTGAGCATATTGTTCAATGTAACTTTCGTGAATTACTGAATTATGCTTAAGTATAGTGGATGCATTTATAATTGGTCTTGATAATATGTCTGCAACCTTATTATGTATGCCCTTCTTATATCTAATAACAAGATGAAATTGTTGTAGAAAATCCATCCACCTGTAATGTCCTAATTGTTTCAATTTAGTTTGTGAGTGTAAATATTGAAGTGGTGGATGATCTATGTGTATTATTGTTTCTTTACCCATTATGTAATGTTTCCACTTTTTAACACTCTGAACTAATGCATACAATTCTTTATCATATGTAGGATATTTAACTATTGTTGATGTAAATGTCTCAGAATGAAAGCATATAGGTTTCATGTGCTGCATTAACACTGCCCCCATGGCATATTCACTTGCATATGTCTCGATCTAAAATGGATGTTGAAGATATGGAAGTGCTAGTACTCGCGCTGTACTGGTCCTTTCTTTCAATGTGTCAAAAGCTTTCTGTTGTTTGCCTCCCCACTGAAACACCTGTTTCACACTTGTCAAAGCATGTAAAGGAGCTGCAACCAATGAAAAGTTAGCAATAAACTTTCTCCAATATTGTGCTGACCATAAGAAACTTCTAACTTCCATAGCAGTATTGGGTTTAGGCCAGTTTACAGTGACTTCAACCTTAGAGGGATCTAGCTTCGATTCACCACCCCTACAATATAACCCAAATAATTTAAAGATGTTCTACAAATTCACATTTTGGTAGTTTCACATCGATATTTTTTCTTTTTAAAATATCTAAAATCTGCTTTACATGCTTTACATGTTCATCCCATGTCCTACTAAAAACAGGAATATCATCTATATAGACTATTACAAAATCATCAATAAATGATCTAAATACATCATTCATGACTCGCATAAACGTAGCAGGAGCATTAGTTAAACCAAAAGGCATAACCAACCATTCATAGAGTCCTTGCCTCATCTTGAAAGCAATTTTTCATACATCATGTTCTGCAACTCTAATCTAATGGTAGCTGCTTCACATGTCTAATTTAGAGAAGTAAACTACATATTTTAACTGATCTAATAAATCATCAATACGAGGAAGAGGATAACGATTCTTTATTGTGATTTTATTTAGTGCTCTAAAATCAATGCACATTCTCCACGAACCATCTTTCTTTCATACCAACACAATAGTTGATCCTCATGGTGACGTGCTTGGTCGAATAAACCCTTCATCGAGCAACTCCTATACCTGCTTCTTTATCTCTACATTCTCTAGAGCTGATAACTTGTACATTCCAATGTTAGGTAGTGGAGCATGTTGCTGAAAATAAATTTCATGTGTTATCTCTTGCTTGGGTGGAAGCCCTGTTACACAGTAATTTGTCACCGTTGGTCACCGTCCTTGTTACCCTTGTTTTCGTACGTTGGAGGACACATTTATGGACCTGTGACCAGTGACACAACTTAAAAACACTTGCATGGTATTCCCCTGAGTATGAACTTCATATTCCCAGAAGACACCTTTTGCAGATTATCCCTAAAAAGTGCTCTTTTTCCATTAGCGCGGGTTCACAGTGTCTTACCCGCGCCAATGACTCAGTTCCTTAAAAGGAGGCGTGCCCATTAACGCCCTGTCATAGAGAAAAGCCCGCGCCACCTAAATTTGGTTATGATTTTTAGCCAGCGCACACTGAAGTGCCTTTTCCTCTTTGTTCATGGAGTTCTCTGAAGGAAAAATCCTCATGGAAGTGGTCGAGTGTCATCTTTTTGTCCATGACAACTAAGTTCACTGGCTATTCAGGGATAATGCTAATCTTCAATAGGTGTCCTGATACAATGCATACTCCTTCCTCCTCCATCTATAAATGACTGTCCCCCTGCATTAAACCAACTAGTTTTTCTAGAGCTATTGTGAGTACTGAAATAATGCTGGAGTGATAGTGAGAATTGAGAAGTATAGAGGGGTTATGCTGCCGAAATATTGAGAGAGAAGAGGTCACTTTGCAAGGTGTATTTAGCTGCTTGCCCAGTCAGAGGAGGTTCAATGTCAGAACCTTTAGTTGTAATCTTTCTCTCTTTTTACTCATTAATAGACGACTATCATTATGGTTCCACTCATGTGTCTTTTAATGGTATTTGAGTTATGTCTTTTCTGACCGATATATAATTACATATACTGGATTTTATGCTTGTGCTTGTATCATTCTTTGCATGTGCAGGTGTCCATTCACGAGGATCGTGAGGATTGTGACCAGCCGGAGCAAAGGAACAGGAACGGTGATTCTTCTACAACTACTAGCGTTGGAATCCAGGTAGACCATCATGATCGATCTCTGATTTATGTAATTAGGAACTTGCGTGTTAGCGTTGTGTGATTGTTGCTAGACCCGTGTTGGGCTAGTGGGGTCGCCTCTGTCCGCAGAGGGGATTTACCAGTACAACAATTTGGCGACTCCGTTGGGGAGAAGCTTGTTGCTTGGTTTTGTGTTGTTTGATTTGTAAACTGTAGACGGAGCCTGAAGCACGGCCAGATAGCCTTCGAAACACTATTGCTATGCAGTAGTGAAGTAGATCAATGCCACTTCAGTCAATCTCGTTAGTTTACAATGAACAATTTCAACCTTGCCTTGCATGTCCATTTTTTTTCTCTTGTTTACTGGCTTGAATAGCTTTCTGGGTTGAAGTTCTTGCTGTTTCTTGCTTGCTGGCCTTTCTAGATACTGTAAACCAAGCCAGGGACTACTTGTTTTGTTTTTTTTGCCTGGCAAACTTGATTAGAGCGGTTTTTCTTCTGACAGTCGCGCTGGTTGGCGCCTGTTGCTATCAGACAACCCGCGCCAATCTCTTTATATCGCGAGTTGCAGTCTGACAGTCGCGCCAGACTTGTTAATTTTCTCAATTACCTTGTTTGTCAGCCTCCTGAGCTTGGATCTGTGTCTTTTTGCTTCTTTTACACCTCCTGGAAGTTTGTTGGACTGTTATCTGACTGGTTGTTCTTTTCATCCTTCAGTTGTTCGCCTTTTTCTATCGATTTTCTATCTTGGCCCTAGTGGCTTTGCATGTCGAGCCTTCTGTCGGATTTATGGTTTGCTGATCCAGTCAATTTATTGGTTGTTTCCCACATTCCTCTGGTAGCTGTACAAGTTTTGCATTATATGTTGCAAGTAACTCACTTTTAGCTTGTTTATTTCTTGCCTGACTTCATTGGAACTTAGATTACATGGTTCTTTGAAGGTCTTGGTGTTTTCTTTGCGTGAATAGGTAATTTTTCATGTTTCAGAATTGGTTCTAGATTCTTTGAGTGAATTACCTGTTTAGTGTATATCTCTTGAAATCTGTTTGAGTGCATCATACTATTTTCAAAGAAAAGAAAAACAAAATGATTTTTTGCTTTTTAATAATTAGCATTTTGCGTTGATTTTTGCTTTTAAAAAGAAAAAGAAAAATATTTTCATTTCTTGTTATTAGCTGCATTAGAATCTTTGTGATCATTTTGTCTGTATAAAACTCTTAACTCTCCCATAGATAGAGTTCATTCAATGAAACGATACAATTTTCGCATATAGTTTGCATTTAGGACATTTCAAGAGACCACATACGGTAAGACCGAAAACTGAAACTTAATTAAAGATAAACCGTAAAATGAATTCAATGAACCTAACAACACATTGAAACATAACGCTCACATTCTAGAGGTGTAGGTTAGAGACGTGTTCCGGCGTCTTTAAACCTGGTAGTTTATCGTTGAGTGGTTGGGTGATTCCTCCACGATGAAACGGTAAGTGCCAGTACGGATTGTGCTCCCATGTACCGTCGCGTATATATTGGGAGACCCCTATAGGCTTGCAACCTCTTATCCATAGGAAGCCGAGTCTGCCGCCTTACAAGCCGTAATGCACTGAACACAGCATTCGGGAAGATTGACTGCAGTACGGGAACTCCTTGGTTTTCATCTGATTGCCAAGGTGTATAAGCAGTTTTACGGA